>VYZR01043661.1:37383-50883 GCA_013400675.1 Oxylabes madagascariensis
AAGTAAGAAGGTTCAGCAGACTGTAGGATGCACTGAGAAGGTAAGTTACAGAAGGGGGTCTAGACATCATGCATGGTTTGAAGACAGAAAACAAAGATGACAGAGCAGGCCCGCAGGCTTTGGAGGTGAAGGGAGGAATTTCTAGAGGACTAGAGCAGACAATGCAGAATTTGCAGCCAATCAGAAATCTGTAAAGTTAGCTGCAATCATGGACTACCCTTCAAAACACACCAGACTTGTAAGAACTCTGTAGAAAATTCAATTTCTCTTTATGTCTTCTTTTGTCTCCTCTTTAAAAAGCTAAGATTTTAGGTTTCCATTTTCTTTCAGACGAAACCTTTATTTCTGACTAATGTAACGCAGACATGCAACAATTGAACTTTGAAAGAATCATCCAGGAGAAAAAAGTGCTTTGGCATATTGTAAACAAATAATTGTACTAATCTCAGCAGAGAAATACAAGAAGCCTTTAATAGGACGTTTATATAATCTTAAAACCACTCATAAGGTACTTATTGGACTGATTTAAATCTACAGTCACAAAAGTATTTCATGGAACATAAAGTGTGCAGCCCCTTTCCTCACCTCTTCCTTACTGCTCCACTGCAAGTACAAGGAAAAATCTCATATAGCTCTGTGTTCCTTGCTGCATGAAGCCAGCAAGCTTCTTGACTTCTTGACAGCAAGCTTCACTGATATTATTCTGGCCAATAAGCTCCAACATAGTTCTGAACCTCAGCCATTTTGAGAGGCCAGCAGTGATTTGAAAATATCAGTGCCTGAAGTTTACATGGAACAAGTCCTGATTTCTTGAATTTGACTAAAATTCCATTCACCTGCAGCTACTGAAACTAAAGCGATAGGTTGGGCAGTGGGAACAATTTTCCCACTGGCTTTGTGGAAATTGTGCTACATTTCTTTTTTGCAAGAGCTAGGAATAACTGCTAAGTATGTTACGGTGCTTTCATGAAATGGAATCACTTTTAATTCCTTTATTATTATTGCATTTGGATGTAAAATGCTTATCTGTAGAAGATCTGGGTGCACATTACAAAATTTAGATCAGAATTAGGCAACCATTTCTGTGAGAACCCCCACACAGCACCAAAATAGCTTCTCTGAAAAGAAGTGATATGAGGCACATGATTAAATGTCAGTGAATTCTAAAGACTGTTTCTACTAGGGAGCACAAAGAAAGTGATCTTGCATTGTGCTCTAAAATGTCTCTACCCTGTAAGCTGATCTGCACAGACTGATGGTTCTTATGCTGTGCGTTGTCTCTTTGACTCCCTTTTGACTCCAGAAGGTGTCCATTCGTGAGATCAAGGTGCATGATCTAGGCTGAAACAGCCTGCCCTGGGGAATGCTCTGCAGCCTGTCTCTTTGCTTTCAACTTCAGGGTGCAGCATGCTGCAAAGGGGGAAGGGTAAAACAGGTCTGAGATAATGAGCATGGAGACAAAACAGGTTATAAATTTCACCCAGATTAGAACTGGTAGCCAAAGACGTGAGTACAGCTGTGAAGCTCTCTTGTCAATGTTTCTTAATGATCTGGGTAAACAGATTTCTGTTAGCAGAAAGCATGGCACAAGAGCCTTCGCATGCAGGTACTCAGGCACATGACACACCACTTGCTGATGGGGATTGGAAGTCTGGTTTTCTATTTCCTCCTAAATGAAAGCGTTAGGCTTGCACATTGTAGTAAGTAAATAGTTTTCTAAATGTGCTGTTTTTACAGGATGCCTTTTATCAACTGCAGTACATTTCTAAAAATTACACACACTTTTCTAAGAAAATTATGTGAACTTTATGGCATGTTTTTGTCCCTTTCAGCTTTGCAGTCCCCACTGGTCTTTCCATATACCATAATCGCAAGACAGTTACTCTCCAGTATTTATTGTTAAGACACATTAGGGATTAATTTTCTGTTCTAGCACTACTACAGAGCCTGAACAAAAATCAAAATCTTTAGTGACACTCACCAGTGGTCACTTGAATAAACAGAACTGTCTCAAGCACACAAGACTTCTTTATCATGTTACTCGGTATGCTGAGCCAGTAACTATCTTACTGTCCTTTAGACTACAGACGGATTTGCAGTCTTCTCTTCTGCCTGGAAAAAACAACATTCTTAATGCAAGCCAAATGAAATAGTTGCCTGTACACACCCTGCAAACACAGACTTACACTGAGAACAACCCCTGATGCAGACTGTTCTGTTGATGCTATGGTCATGAAGAGCAGCTGCAGTGTGCTGTAACTCACCTTAGCTAAGAGTAATTCCTCACTGCCTGAGACCTCACATATAATTCACAGGCCTAGATGTATTAAACCTGCAATTAAGATCAAAAGAACACATTGTAGTAGATAAAATATGGGGTGTGTGATCTTTCAAACTACAGGCTGGAAATTTTAAGACTACATGCTGAAGTTTGTCTTTTCAAATACTCAGGCAACTTTGTCAAGGCTGCTTGGTTTTTAAAAGTACCTAGCAATCTCTTTTTCGTTTGTGAATGTTTAGTATTACTGACAAGTAGGCCACCTATGTGCAAGTGCCTAAATATGGACTGAGAAAACTAGGTTTTGGCACCCAGATACAAATGCTGCGTCTGTGAAGTTTCTGTTCATTGTGAAGATCTCTTTTTTTTTTGCCTTTTTTTTTTTTCTCAATCTCCTCTGACTGTACGCTATTTTGCACCTGTGAAATTGCTTTTTTCCCTCTTTGCTCCAGTGCTTGCATATACTTCCCAGGAAAATACACACAGAACAAAAGTTTACAGTATTTCTTGAGTTTCACTATGATGTCCAGTTCTAACACAAAAAATAAAACAAATGCTTTGTGTTCATAAACAGACAAGTTGGCAAATTTTTAATCCATAACTAATATAAGAATCTGCTACTGGGAATAATAATAATAAAAGAAATATTTTAAACTTCAGACTACAAACAAAAACAAAGGCTTCCTACCCCAATACGATTCTACCATAACAATCTTGTCCTGGTTTTGATGATATCTTAATGAAAAATTGAATATGCCTCTGATTTTTAAAATTCAACACATATTTGATCATTTTAATCACAGATAGTACTAGAAAGACTTCAGTGGTAGTATGGCTTTTTAACATTTTATTAATTTACAAATGCATACTTTGATCACTTTCTCTGAAGTTACCTCAAAATTTTCATTCTGCAGTTGGTTTTGGTAAAACTATGAAAAAAAGCCCTGATGGCAGAATTAGGATTGCCTTTGAGAATGAGGGTGGATGAGGCTTTACTTTTCCTCAATTTCCCTTTTATTGTACATAAATTTTAAGCACATTAGCATTTCAAATTTCTTTTTTTTTTCTGATTCATCTCTATGTATTTTCTTATGATTTGTGAAGTCATATTTATCCAACCAACACTTATACATGTGCTTAACTTCGAGATTGTTTCAAGTTATATTTTAGACTAAGTGAAGCTATGAATAGGGCTGATTATAAGTATGTCTAAGATTTTCTTGAATTGGGTCCATTTGTCAGTAGAAGAGCAACTGTAGATAACAGTTCTCTCCATATTCTGATTTGAATATTTCATACATACCCATTCCAGAAAAGTAAATCCTTTTTAATAAAGATAATATCATTTTAAAATAACTAATGCATTAGCACTGTCTTATTCATTGAAGTAGAAAATGTTACTCTCTTCATGTTGTCTAAGGTCCTCTTCCTTATCTTGATCTCATCTGCGTATTGCAGCATAGGCAAATATTCTATTTAATGGTGGTTTTTTTAATGCTACAGGTACAATATACTGCAAAAGTTTTCAGTTCATAATAGCAACCAGTAGTTTATTACCTATCTTAATAACAGATCTGCTTATATAGTATTGACTACATATGTGTGGCTTCAGCAGAATTGTTGCATCAGTTGAAATATTCTTGCTTACATTGTTCTATGTAAGTCAGTAGCCTCTGTGCTTCTAAATTTGTTTCTTAATAGGCAAGAAAGAAAATCTTATCTGCTATTTAAATTTTCTATGATCCAATTTTGCACTTCATGTGACATACCATGTCCACCATACTAAATTATTCAGCAAAACTGAAAACATGCAGGGCTTAACAGTCTGTACGGGTCAATTATAAAATAGGCCTGAAAAAAACTGTTTGACACAGGTGCCAGAAATGACATGTAGAAGCTGGTGCATAGACTCAATGTAAGCAGAGGCACTTCTTGATAATGCTGTAAATGTAGACATGGAGAAAATCTGTAATGATTACAGTGCTTTTATACAGAATCGTATAGTGCTGGTAAGCACCAGGATACAGAAATGGATTCTAAGAAATGCGTGTTTCAAAGGCTCAAGACTGAAAAAAGTATGTTCTACATGCTAGAACACTTTAATATACAAGTACCCAGAGTATTACAGGACTTACTACATGACAAAATCATAACCAACTATCTTTAGAAATAACATTCAGTAAGTAGCAGATCATAATGACAAAATATCTTCCTTCAAAACTTTGCATCATCAGCTATATATTAACACCTCCTTACTCAATGGATTTTATTACCACATTTCTCTACACATTGTTGCCATTTGGATATGAGTAATATCAAGCACTGCAGAAAAATCATAGAACCTTCAGCTCTTATCTAAAAAAAAAACATTCCAACTTGATGAATTTTAAACCATTTTGAAGATGAAACACAGCACTTTTAAGTATCTTTTAAAACATTCCAAACCATTAAAAACCCTACTTGACTAGTCTTAAAAAAATTATAGTGATGAGTTTTTAATTCACTGAGAGAAAAACTTGTGAGACCTACAGAAGTATTAAAATACTATGTGTTTGTTTTAGGATTCTACCTGTCCTCATTTAAATTATCTGGGATCAAATTTGATCCATCTTACAAATGACAAGAGATACTATTTGTCCAGCTGCAGGGCTAAAAGTTTGTGCTGTGTGGTATCCGGGAAGTCCCAAAGCATCTTCTTCTGGGGATTATTTAGTGCCTCAGAAGAAAAAAATACAAAAACTTAGAACTCAAGAAGAAAAAAATGTGTTTCTTCACATCAGTTGTAAAGATATAAAAAATGCATCTTCACAGCAGATTCTCTAGGACTAAAACAACAGGGTTTTCAAGCAATTAAGTCTTTACAGTGACTGGTTTTACAGATTATTTGGTTTTAAAGTTTAGCTAATATAATAGTCCTGTCTGCATTACATATGTCTGCCATTTCCTTCAGAACAGGGAGCATCATAAAATGACACAGATTCCCTTCTCTAAAAATGCCTATGAAACTGCCATACTATATGAAGTTAAGGCTTTTACTGGCCCACAGTCTTCACAAGGATATCTATGATTACACAAAGCATTAGTATTAAGTGTCCTAATTTGATTACTCTGGCCAGAGAAAATAAAAAGGTAATAGTACACGGTAACAAAGCATCATCAAAAAGCTGTATTTACTATGTTATTCTAAAAAAAATTTAAAAAGCCAGGTAAGAATTCAGCCAGGAATTGATGTCAGATTCCTACTTCAAGATTAGAAATGTTCATGTTCAATTATTATTTGTTACTGAGATAGTGAGTACATGTTGGTTTGCTGTCTCTGGCTGCCTGTTCTCATTCAGTGTTTACATGTACCTTTGTCACATTCAGATGGGTTTTACCTCACTTGATTTTAGTCATCTGGAAGACAGTCCTCTAGTCAAAGGTAGGCATCTGTGCTTCCTCTCACTGGAGTTTACAAAGAAAATAAAGCACCTGCAAAAGGCAATTTATGTCACTTTTCCTAGATAGAGATGGTTTGGAGTGACAGGTACCTGTGCACCAGAGAGGTAGGGTATGACTAGCTGAGGCTGGATCCTGAACTTTTGGTAGTTATTGAGAAGAATCCCACTGTAGCAACTGAAAGGCATAAATGTATGTGCAAGAGTGTAGTCATGACACAGCCTAATTGATATTCCTGCAAATGAAGATAAAAAACCAAAATATTATTTCAATGTACAGTTGATGGCTTCAAAGCCAGTCCAAACTACACATATCAACACTCACTCTTGAAACAGAACAACGCCCACCACTTCGCTTCTTTGGGTAGGCAAATTTTAATCTTTTACTATGAGACTGACAGTTTTGTATCCAGTTGCTATGACAGCAGAAGCCAAAGAACCATGAACCAAAGTTCACTCTCATACCCCAGCCTCCTTCCCCGTGCGTGATTCTCACATTGCACAGCTCCAAAAGGTTATTAGCATTTGGCACAGTAGGAGGACAATTGCCCAGGTTCTCTTTTCATGTCTCACATCTGGGAGTAAGACTCCTGTGATACTGCTATTAATGGACCTCCAGCACGTTGGCTAGTCCAAGAGTATCTCCACAGGCATTCTGGAAAATTTGCAATGTTGCAGTAGCTTCTGCCTAGGAAAACAGAAATATGAAAGTAACTATAAACACAGGAATATGGCATGTATCTCTTTAGAAAGCCAAAGAAAGAGGAGATAATTTCAGCTTCCTTTCAAATTTCATAAAGGCCTATCATTTTGGGTACACACCCTATGTTTACCATACTGATGTTTATAAACAACAATCTTTTTTACCTCTTAGTCTTTGTTTTGCTAGGCAAAACTCTTTCTTTTCATAAGACTGACTCTTCATTACCTTTTACACTCCTGCACTTGCTCTCATTTTTCATAAATTTACTTTTTGAATAAGGTGAGTATGGCATTTCTGATCAGATTTGATGCTTTCTGCTTTTCCATATATCTGTACTGGAAATACTTAAGCCAGTGTATCCCAGGATCACATTTGCCTTTCCAGTTAAAGACCCTGAAAGCACAGAAATTCCAGTGACTCCTAAGAATTTATTCCTTTCTCTGGCACTTGCCACTATGCTTTAAGGTACCTTTATGTGAGAAGCCTTGGAGCATGAAGTGCTCAAGATGAGAACCTTGTTTGATACAGAACATATGTGCTTAATTTTATATATGGTGTATCATTTCATCAGCTTCAGTTAGCTTTGTAGGTTCTTGGCCTATCTCCTCAGTCTATAAATAAATAATGACAGATTTATAAATAAGTCAGTTTCTAACCAGCTGAAATTGTGTTATCTTGGTAGCTTTTACCAATCAATAGAGCCAGCATGAATGACAGGCACAGGTTCTGCAGTTTTAAAAAACATCTAGTATAACAATAAATAAATAGAATACACATAAGTACCACATAAATATTCTGATGCACTAGCACAAAATATCTCATATGGTGTTTCAGAATATGCCCAAGCTGCTTACATCTATGCCAGACCAGCATTTTAGCTGGCAGTTCAATGTTCTCCCAATTTAAATAGATGATCAATCATTCTTTGTTGCTATTGTTTTGAAAAATAGTTTGAAACCAAACTCACAGTAGGGTTAGTACGGCCTGTTCTTTTTGTTCTCTTATCAATACAAGTTGTAATATTAAAAAAGTGCATTGTTTTCATCTAGCTGCAGGAGTATATGTGTTGACCTCTACTGTAATTTTCTAAGTTCTTCCTTGGTGGGAGAGTACAGGTGCAATCCTGTAGAAGAGACTGAAAATCTATGAAGGCACAAAGTAAAGCACATATTAATCTATTCAGAAAACAAACACACAAATAAAAACACTTAAGTGAGAAAATCCATTCCCATACTGAGAATTATTGTATTACAGTGAGGAGTTTGTGTGGAGATGAATTTGAATTTCACCTGCCTTCTTGTTCTGCTCACTCAGAGGAAACTCACGGAGACCTAAAGTCTAGTGCCTCATTTAAAGCCTGATACAGGACATAAGGCAATGCATCTGTACTGTTATTGTGTCACGAGCCCTGGATTTATCATTTTTCCACAAGAAGTGGCATGAAGAATGTTTGACTTTAATTATGTTTCTACAAACCGGCCTCGTCATGTTGCTGTCACAACGAGGACTCCGTTCGTGCAGGTCTCTTTCCTGGCATGTACGGAGAGGTCACAGGATGGTGTCAGAAGCCAGGCGGCGGATTTCTGCCCGGTGCCTGTCCTCGGTCCGCCACTGATGAGTACTCGGCGAGAAGGCTGAAAGGCAAAAGGCCCTTCCCCACCCTGGGGGGCTGCATGGAGCAGTGTGACCGTCGAAGCAAAGACGGCTCTCTGCTTTCCCAAGTTTTTGCTTCGCAAGGCCCAGGGTGCTGCTCCCGGACTGGGGAGGTGTCACCTCCTACTCACCAGTGCTCCCCCTTCCGCTGCATCCCAGCGTTCCGGCCCCTGCCCTGGGGAACCGCGGCCGTGCCCCTCACACCCCGACCCCTCGCCCTCCTCCCCGGCACCGCGGTGGCTCCGGGAGGCCCCGGGCGATCTCTGGGCTCGGCCCGGCGGCCGCAGCGCCGCCTCGGGCTGGAGCGGGCGCTCGGCGCTCGCCCGGGCCGGCCCCGNCAGCGCTCCGGCCGGGCACCCCGGCTCCCGCCCCGCTCCGGACTTACCCCGGGAGAGCGCTCGGCAGGCGGGGAAGGGAGCGGGGCGGGGGGAGCGCAGGGGGAGGGTGCGCGCAGATGAGCGCGGTCCTGCGAGATGCTGCACGCCCAGCTCCCCGCCGGAGGGGGGTAGCAGCCGCTGTCTCCGCCGGCTCCTGCTTTTTTGCAAGGGCTGTTGCTGCCGCTGGACGCAACCTTCTCCCGACATGGAGCCGCTGCCGCCGCCGCCGCCGCTGCTGGAGTGAGCGAGTGTGACGGGCAGAGCTAGCCGGCCGCATGGATGGATGTGTTTAGCTTTGTGAAGATTGGGAAGCTCTCCGGGTAGGTGTTTGCAGCCGCCGCCGCTGCTCCGCGAACCGCGGGCGCTGCCGTGTCCTGCGGGGGCAGGGAGGGATGGATGGGGGTGCCCGGCGTGGGGAGCGCCCGCGCCGCTCCCAACTTCTCCGGCAGCGGGGCTCGGGGCTCGGTGCCGGGGTGGGGCGTGGGGGTCGCCGTCCCTGGCATCGCCCGGGCCGCGCCGATGTCCCCGCTCGGGATGGGTCGTCCCCCTGTCCCTCGCGAAGGGACGATGAACTGCGGCCGCAGTTGGGCGAGAGCGGTGCCCTCCTTGAGACGCCGGCCAGAACGGGCGGCCGGAGCGCTTCTGGAAATGCAAAAGCGGCGGCGGGAGCCGGAGCCGGAGCCGGGCGCGGTGCGGTGTTGGAGGGGTGTGCTGGTGTTGGGGGTGGCGGCCGCGGTGCGGGTGTCGGTCATCTGCCGGAGCGGGGGCGAAGTTCCGAGCAGCGAGCGGCGCCCGGCCGGGCCGCGCCGCCGGGGAGGGTCTGCCCTGCCCTGCGCTCCGCTCCGCTCCCCGGTACGGCCCCTCGGGCACACCGGCTTCCCGGGAGCCCTGTTTTTGGGGAAGTGGTGAAATCGTCGCCACTGGCATCGTTTGTGAGCGCTGCCCCTCCGCCGTTTCACACGGTGATGGGTGCAGGGGCGCGAGTGGATTTGGCGTCTCCTATCCCTTGCTTGTAAGGCTCATACTTCTCCTTGTTTAAATGTGTGGTTGATTTGTGTAATTTTTCTCCGTTTCTTTGTTTTCCGAATAAACCTTCTCTTGAATGGCCTCAGAGTTGTGGTCTCAGCCTGTGTGGACTGTTGCGTTCTCAGCCGGTTGCCAGGCCTGGAACTGCATAGATAGATCAAGAGGCACAGCAGCCCCTGTTACAATGTTCCCACCGTAGTTAAACGGAACTGGAGATAGCCCTTCGCAGTTACACCGGGGATTGGGCTTTATCTCGAATATGCAGTATGAAAGTACTCCAGTCACTTATTTTTTTTTCAGGGTTCTGGTGTGGATAATCTTCCTAAAGGATTTAGCTTTGATCACTGTAACTAGGAGTGTTTCAAATTCTTATGATTCACTGGTTCCTACACCATAGTTACCATCTCCTTTTCTGTTTATGAGGATCATATGAGACAGAAATTGGATGTTGTACAAAAGGAAGAAAGGCCTCGTTAAGGAAATAAAAAAAGGTGGCTTGCTCCAGTGATGGTCAGATAGGGAGCTTGTCAAAATGACAGATGGTCTGTAAAGAACAAATATTGCACGCCTGGAAGTTACAGAGTGCCACAGGTGCAGGCACTGCCTTTATCCCCCAAAATTCCCACCATTGCACCTGGCTGTGATTACAGCTCTGCTTGTGGCATGCCAGCACGGAACAGCTGCTGTCATTCAGGCACATCATTGTCTCATCCTGCTCACAGCAATTTTACACCATGTGACAGTGACAATACAAGCAGCCCCCTCGGCTTGCCTTGGGTGATGTTACTGGCTGATACCACTAGAGCTGCAGCAGCGGCAACTACAGCGGAAACTTTGAGGAGAGGGAAAATATGCTCACAGAGATAAGGAGTAGGTCATGTAGTATGATATTTATTTCCAGGTAACTGAACTGCGTGACCTTCTCCTCTTTTTTTTTTTGGGAAATTGTGTTTTAGAAAAGCACCCAGGTCTTCACGTCACACTTGGTCTAGAATCAAAGGCAAAGAAAGGGACGTGCCATTCCAAATTTTTATTATGTCAGGTACATGGCAGTTTTTAGATATATATATTGTAAGCTTGGATCTTTCTTGGTGTGTACAAAATCTGTAGCTTTCTGCATACTTGAAGACAGAGCTAAGATTTGTATTTAAGTAAAGACAAATCATAGAAATCCTTCAGAAGAACCTGAAGGTTCCTTCTGAAATGAAATTGCAAATTTCAAAGCTTGCATCTGCCTTCGCTTCATTTAAGGATATGAAATACTTATGGACTGTGTTTATCTGGTAGATTGCAGTAAATGATTTCTGTACTGAGCTAGACTTTCTATTTCTAATTTTCCAGTTGTTAAAAGACATAATAGTTTACACAGGACTTGACTTTACTTGCTGTTTCCTAGGTTACAGCCAGGTATCTATTCCAATTTTATGAGAGCTTCATGAGGAAGACAGGTTCCAGTGTAAACCCCATTTTTAGTCCCTTTGTGCATTTGAGTTGGAAAACTATTTTGCCCAAAAATACCAGTTGTTTGCTGTGAGAAGGAAGACCTTTCTGAAGAAAATATTTAACTGAAAGTGTGATCTTACAGGCAGATTACCTACAGAAAGTTGTTTTCAACATGGCTGGTGCTGATCCTCTTTTAAATTTTATTTTGTTGTGCATTCAGATCTCCTCATTTTAAGTTGCTAGTCTTTTATTACAGTTTTAGTTTGCAGCCTTGATTCTGCAGGCAGTGGCACACCTAAGCTCTGTTATGCATGACTACTGGAAGGGATGCTTCCTAAAGTCATGATATGATTTTGATGGATCTGGTAAGAATTTAAATTTTGTCTCGATCAATTAACATATGAAATTTTTTATCTGGAATAAGCTTAAGATGAGGTTTAAAGTCCTAGAAGGTGGCTACTGGATATAAAAATTTACATAGCATATATAATTTTTTATATTTTAATTACCTATGTGGTTTTTTTATGTGATACCTTTGTGTTTAGGGTCTTTTAGAGACTGCTTCTACAATGGCTTCAACAATTGTCCATGCTTGCTGGATAAATGGAAAATATGGGCATAATCTGGAAAAGGATTAGGTGCAGAAATGAGAGAGAATGCCAAACTGGTTTTATGACAAGTATGATCTCTGGTAATCTTGTCCTTTCCTTGACTTAGTAAGTCTGTCACATTGTGTACTATGCATAAACATACAGATGCTTCTTGATAAAGTTTCTGTTAATTCTGAAAGTTTGGAGATACCCATCAGACATTGAAAACAAAAATATCTTGCAGAAATAGTGATCACACTTCCCCTGACATAGCCTCTCCCCCATCCTGTTTTGGAAATTCACCGATCTGGTAGTGATCTGGAGTAAATATTTTGCTATCAATCCTATGGTCTCATTCTCTGGAGGAAAAACCACAACCAACCAACTACCTTTTATTGTAATGAACTTCCAAGTGTAGAGAATGATTGACAAGCCTTGTTTAATGGATCAGTGCTCTGATGTGTACAAGGCAGGTGAATACTTCTGTGGTGTGGGCAGCATAAGCATGTATGGTGTGGTAGCATCTGTAATTTGGGATGGAGGATTAGTGCCAGAGGTAAGGTGCATAGCTGACAGCTGAGATTGGTTCAGAAGTCTGTCTTGCCTGATATTCTCTCTCAGTTACTTTTAGCAGCTGCTTGGAGAAAGAGTAGGAGTGATTCTTGAGCATAGGTGTATGCAGTGGAGGAAGGGTGGTGCTGCTGTTCTGAACATGGAAATGTTTTCAGGTCAAGGTAAATCTGAGAAAAGGGCACAGTGTCAAGTTTCTAGTCAGTACTGGACAGAGGAACTGTGAAACAATAGGTCAGAATAGTGAATGAAAGTTACCAAGAATTTAAGCCTGTACTCATAGAATATATTTTTAGTTGGATTTTTTTTTTATTATGAATGACTGTTTTTGTGATGTCTCTTGAGGTCAGTTCTATTTCAGAGCTTTCATAGCAGGAAGTAAAACTTTGATATGGAAAAATGCTTGTCTGGATATCACCTGAATGTGACTGAGTGAGGTAGTGACCCTCCAGAGTTGGGTACAAAGCTCCTCTGCCCATTTGTCACTTTGCCAGAACATTAGGGAGAAAATGACATGACTCTCTGCATGAGTGGCTGTCAGGTTCTAAGCTGTGGCAGTACTGCTGAGGATAGGGTGAACATCTCTGCCACACAGTTACATTTGTGGGAGAAGTTCTGGGCTCGTGGAGTAATTTGTCACCAGAAAGTAAGTCTCCAAGAAACAGGCCTGCAGTATGGGGTAACAAAGTAGAAATCTAGATCTCATTGTAGCTGTTAAAAGTATAATTAATGGAGAGTTAACCCCATATAAAAAAGAGGAGGACACCAGGAAGATTTGGACCTGCCCTTAATAATGATGCCAGTTTGTCTTACCTAGGTAAGACAAATTTACTTTTCTGCTCAAGCTTAGCATTGCTATCCATTATCCTTGAGTTTAAATTTATTCCATTGAAACGGGATGTGAATAGCCATATCCTTGCTAGCCAGGCCCTTGGAACAACAACAACAAAAATCCCTTAACCCTGCAAGCTCTTCTTTTCAGATAACAGTCAAATATAGTTTTTCACTGGGAGTATGCTAAACCTGAGGCTGAGTTTCTAACTGAGAGGGAACTTCTTACCAAGTCTTTTTTCATTGGGGTGGATAAATCTCACATTCTTATCCTTTGTGTTTATCTTTCCATAGCTGGCCATCACTAGTCAGGTAGACTGACTTGGTACCTGCACAGATGTTTGGATTTTTGGGTTCTTGCTGCTTATAAAAGTGAAAGAAGCCTAAACTGATGGGGGGCCTTGCATTGTTCTCTCCCTTTCCAGCCTTTGTTGCCCTGTGCTAAGTTTTGTTGTCTCCAGATACTGTCTTCAGATGTCCTGCCAGACTGGTGTGAAAGGTTCTCTCCTAGATCTGTCTTAAAGTGTAACAGACTAGAAGCTGTCCCTGTATCTTCTGAGTACTAAGCTCTGTTGTGTTTTGTTTGTTTGTT
>VYZR01043661.1:71914-83437 GCA_013400675.1 Oxylabes madagascariensis
TTTTTTTTTAATGTTCTTCCTAAATATATCTAGTAGCAACATCAGCTATAAGCAGGTAGAAATTGGACTTAAGGACTGAGTTAGGAGGAGAGCTGAGGAGGAAATAGCAAAGCAAGTGGAAATGATGAGGACATAGAAGAAAATGGGCAGTGGGAAGAAAAATGAAATCACTTATCCTTAGAAAGAGTACACCTGTTCTTGTCCCACTTGTACTTACTGGTAGCAACTTCTGAAACCAACTGCTATAAATCACCTGAACTGCGAAGGTTGTGAAAAATTGTTCCAACTTTTACAAACCTTTGTTGTGAGATCTTGCTTGGAAGCATTCTTAGGCAGAGTACTGGTGAGATGTGCTTGTTTGTACACATTTTTACTACCACTTTAAGAAGAAATGTTGGCAAAGCCTGAAAGAAGACTAATTACAGCTTTACAGTGAGGGTCTTAATATGGTTGTGGATGACATTGCCTTTTGTTTTTGGAGCAAAAAATAGATGTTAGTGTGAAGCAAGAAGCAGGGACTGCATTGTTAAAATGACTCTTAAATTATTACTTCAAGAATGTCACTTGCTGGTGATTCAGGATACAGTGATGACAGGGGAGGGTTATTCCTGATGGATGCAAAAGATTAAACAGCATGCAGAAGAAATTAGAGAAATAAATGTGTGTTTGGGAGAGAAATAGCAGGAACAGAATGAGTGTTTAAAGAGAATGAGAGAAAAATCAACTCATTCCTCAGTTTTGTCGCCAAGTTGGCACCCCCTTGACTCATTAAATTGTTCTTTTGAATCTAGAAATTGCCTTTACAAAATGTCACCTCATCAAACAGCAGAGCGTCCTTAAGAGAGAGGGAGGTCAGGGCCAACAAATTATAAGCAGAAGCCCTAGCTATTTTAGTTCTGCTCATTCAGTGTAGCTTTAAGTTGGAGACTTGATTAATCATCTTTGTGTTTGCTGACGTTTGTATATATGCTGTGTTCCCATTCTTATTTGGCGTTAAGCTGCAGGATGGTCATTTAATCTTAGTGTATATGGAATCACTGAATGGTTGATGTTGGAATGCACCTCTGGGATGCCCTCAGGTCCAATGCCCTTTTCAGGGAATGTCTGGTTGGGTTTAGAATATCTCCAAGGATAGAGACTCCACAAACTCTGTGAGCAACCTGAGCCAGTGAGCAACATGAGCCAGTGTTCAACTACCTTCATCATAAGAAAATATTTTCTTTAGTCAAATGAAGTATCCTGTATTTAAATTTGTGCCCATTTCTCCTTGTCCTGTCACTGGGACACACTGAGGAAAGCCTCGCTTTGTCTTCTTTACTCTCCCTAGCAGGTATTTATTTAGCGTCTTGATAAGCCTTCTCCTTTCCAGGGTGAGCTCTATTTGTTTGTCAGATGCTCTTAATCATCTTTTGGAGTTGTTTCGGCATGTCTATTCTATATCTCTCTTGCACTGGGGAGCCAAAAGCTGGACCCAGCACTCCACATGTACCTCACTGGGAACATGATGCCCTCCCTCAACCTGCCAGTGTCACTCTTCCCAATTCAGCTTGAATGTAGACAGTTCTGTAGGCTGAAGTATTTTATGAGGCATTTGAGAGCTTTCAACTCAGATTTCTTGTGGCATCAGCCATGGGTGCTGTGAGGTGCTGGTTTCCCCTGGGTTTGTTTCCCTGCTGCTCTCATGCTGTGTGTTGACTCCTCAAGTAGCTGAGAGAGGGCAGCAACTTGTGGTTGCAGCTTCTTGGTGTGCTCAGGGAAATGGCAGCACTTGGATCTTGTCTTTGGAAAAGGGTTCTGGAGGGTGTGAAGTGGAAGGAAGTCAGGGGTCTGGGGGAGGTGAGGCACAGGTGACACAGTGCTGTGGAGGGAAGGACTTGCCTGACTTGTCATTTTAAAATTCTAATGGCTTGGGAACTTATTTTGAACAGTTTTGGCTGTTCTGTCTGTGAGAGTGTTTTTACTTGTTTCAGAGTACTTGGAAAAGGGTGGAATAATGCTTATTCATTTGTGATTTATGCAGTATTGAGGCTTGCATCCAAAGACATCCAGTGAGTGTCCCTCTGGGCCAGACTGGTCCATTAACTTGTAGTATATTTGCTATAGGCTTCAACTCTCCTTTTTCATTCATAGCTGGTATGCTTTCCCTCTTAACTCCCACCTTCACTAAGAGTATATTTTAGTTATTATTTTGATTTTCATTTTTGTTGTTCAGAGTTCCTTTGCTTTAAATCCATCCCAGGGAAAAAAAAAACAAACCCACCACCAAAAAAACAAAACAAACAAACCCCCAAAACCAAACCAAAACAACAACAACAACAACAATAACAAAAAAACCAACTAAAAAACCTAAAAAACCTCCCAGAAAATAGTTGATGGATTTATAGAAATTACCACTCAGGTTTACTTAGGATTGGAAGTAGGGTAAGAAATTTGTCCAAAATATTTTGTTTTACATCTGGAAGAGAAAAATGCTTCTGCCTCTCCCTTCCTGATTTATTGAAAGATCTGTGTGTTTCGTAATTGGCAAATACTTACAGTATGGGAATTTAAATCAGGGAAAGAAATATAAAATTAATATTGGAAGCTAGAGATGGATTCTTAAAAAAAAAAAAAAAACCCTCTATAAATTCTATAGGAACTACTAAACTTGGAAAATACAAGCTCATTAACTTCTGACTGATACCACCTTTCAAAGGATGATATTTGGGAAATCCAATATATTTCACTGGAAATTCAAGAAAACAGTTTATTGAGGTATGTACATTTTGATAAACATAGATTTTGCTTTTCCTGTTGCAATCTGCCTTTGTGCTTTTCTTATGCTAATATTGGCAACTTAAGAAATGAATAGGAATTGCAAAAGAAAGCCTGAGATACTTAAGCTTCATCCTACAAACAATTTTGTCAGTCTGAGTTATCAGTTTTAATATTTGTTCTCTGGCTCACAGTTGAAAAAGTCTTGGCTGAAAACTTGTGGAAGTGATGTCAGATCTGATAGCCTTTTTGAGGATCATGCGGAACTGTGCAGTTTTGGCTGCATTAGCCATGCCGTGGTAGAAATGAGCACAAATGCATAAAGAATGTCATACGATAACTAATTTCTGAAAAAAGATTATCTAATATATTAGCAACATTTGTATCTAACACAAGGAACTCAAAGTGGTACAAAACAGATCTCACGCTGTTACATAGTGACGACTCTTCTTTTATCCAAACATAGGAAACGTTTGGCAATGGTTTTAAAGTCCACAGTATGAAATATCTGGCAGTTCTTTTTATAAGTTAATTTTATTATGTCATATTCTTACATCTTCAATTTTAGATTCCTTATATTTAAAATATTAATTTTTAAAATACTTTAAGAATCCTTTTTTTCCAATAAGCAAAGAATAGACTTGGTAGGGAAACTTGTAAGTGCTATATGATTAGGATGTCCATTTTTTTTTTTCCTATTAAAACATTTTCTGCAGTGCTTCATGAAAACTAGAATTAATCTGAATGAGGATTGAGCAATTTCTGCATAAGTTATGTCAAAATTGGCAAATAGAAATGCAGGGCAAAATGCTAACAGAGCAACTTTCTCTTACTAGAACAATCGTTTTTTTCTTCATGTCATGCCTATATTTCTATGTGTGAGGTGGGATAGTGCTCTAACAAAGATCAGCTGTTTAATATTTCTCTTTCGCCACATCTCCTCTGTTTCCTGCGTCCCTGTTTTGCAGTGTGCACAGTACTGCTTTTTTCCCAAAGCTGCTCGTTCCCAAAGTGGCTCACTTATCATTGTATCTGCGTACTTAAAACTATACTGAATTCATTTTGCACTGCTGTAAGATTCAGCAGCCTTTTAATATCTATTTACAGAAGAGGGATTGAGATATGAAATGATTAAGACTAAACGAATGTCTAGGTCTTCACTTTGATGTGGGGCACATAGATCTGATTTTTCATGGGGCTGTTCATTTTTTTTAGCCTTCTCCAAAGGAGAACAAAATTGTGGAGGAGGGCTGGTTTGTGGTTTTTTTTTTTTTTTTTTTTTTTTTTTTTTTTTTTTTTTTTTTTTTTTTTTTTTTGGGGGTTTTTTTTTTTTTTTTTTTTTTTTTTTTTTTTTTTTTTTTTTTTTTTTTGCAAGTGCACTGGNATTTTTCCTCAAATCTGGTCTGACATTCATTTAAAAATATTTTTAAAACATATTAATTTAAATAAGTACTTGTTTTCCATTTTTGCAAATGTCAGAATCCTTCTTTCTGCCATAAATGACTCTGTTAGTGTAGACATCTTTTCTTTTCATCTTAGCACTTTTGCAAGAAAATGTTTCAATTCAGCCTCTGCTAATGAGAAGCCCTACAGCCGTAGTTTGTAGACACTAGCTTAAGTGATTTGGAAGACCCTGCTTATTCTAGATCTTTTCTCTTCTTTTTTAAACCTGTCCATCTGGGAAAAAACAGTATTTTGTACTCCTGCATCTGTACAGTTACTGTGTGTGTTTATATATAGATACATATATATAGTTTATCTATATTTCTTTTATCTAGATGGTTGGGTTTGTTTATGTTATTAAAGACATCATCCAGTATCTGGAATAACAGCAGTCTTTTCATATGTCATATATTGAATCTTAATGTCCAGTATTTCAGTAGTTGGCTAGTACCTTGTGTATGTATGTTTGAGATAGAAATTGTAGGAGTCTATGGACTTCACAGCTATTCCCAATTGCATCTTCTGGCTCCAGGCTTCTCTCAGCTTTATTTTATTTCCAGCTTCTATCACTACTAGAATTCTCCTGTCCCGTCCTTGCCCCTCAGCAGGTTTCTGTTTCCCTGGCACTTCCATGCTCCTTTTTCCTGCCCCCACTTGTGTTGGCTGCCACCTCAGCTCCTCTGTGTGCCAGCGAGCCGCTGGTGCAGCACTGTGGCTCAGTTCCTGTGCCGTTCGCTGTAACCGCTCCTGGTCAAGGGGATGAGCAGCCATAAGTGAAATCTGTCTCAGCTGCTTCAGATTGCGGGTGGAGCACCCCCCATGGCCCTGGGACCAGTGAGGCTTCCTTCCATGGGTGCCTGGCCAGCACATAAGGATATGAGAACTCCCTTC
Source organism: Oxylabes madagascariensis (assembly GCA_013400675.1). NCBI lineage: Eukaryota > Metazoa > Chordata > Aves > Passeriformes > Timaliidae > Oxylabes > Oxylabes madagascariensis. The sequence continues at coordinate 77,003 of VYZR01043661.1, forward strand.
ATTTGCAGTCAGGAGAAAAAAGAGCATTGCAGGCCTCCCCAAAATGATGCCTGTCAGTAAGATTTTTCCCTGCCAAATCTTTTTTTTTTTTGTTGTTTTAAAAGTGCTGCTAACTTGACTAGTTTTTCAGGAAAATAGCAGACACATTGGTTCAGACCAAGGAGAATGGTTAACAAATGGTTAACTTCACAAAAATTTATTTAGCTTCGATAGAATTAAAGGTCTCTATACTAAGCTGTGTGCAGTGAAAGGCTGTAGTACTTGCTGGGAAGGGGGAGGAGTATGAAAAAATATGAAAATATTCCTAGCTTTCAAAACGCAACCCTGGAAGCAGAGATAAAGTAAGGATGATGAGAAGCCTGTTGTGTTTTGATATATGCATGATGGAAATCTGCAGTTAAATACAGATTCTGTTAAACATAAAAAAAGCAGCACAGACCCTCTCTGCTTACCCCCCCGCCCTTTTATTCCCCCCTCCTTTCTGAGAAGCAAATATTTGAATATTGATAGGCTATGGCAGTAACTGGCCCAACCATAGTGATATGACTGACAAAAGAAATAAGATGATTCTGTGGCATCATTGCATCTCTTGTTTTCTGTTTCCATTAATATATCATGTTCAGTAAGAGGGGTAATGTAGAATTAATGTTTCCCAATCAGTGAATAACTATAACAGAAATTTCCTGTTGATTTTGACAGCTGATGCCATTTTTTTAAGGAATCTGCATTTGTAGCTGTAGAATATCGAGTTATTAAGGTTGTAAAAGGCCCCTAAGATCACTAGGTTCAGCCTTTCACTGAATACCACCTTGCCAACTAGACCATATACTACTAAGTGCCATTGTTTCTTGAACACTTACAGGGATGGTGACTCTACCACTTCCTTGGGCAGTCCATTTCAATGCTTTCTTCATCCTTTCTGTGAGGAAATCCTGCCTGAGAATTTATTTTAATACCACTTTACTAGAAATAGGACTATGGTGATTTATTATCTCAGATGTTTTTGCAGTATAAAGAAATATGATTTAAAAGCACACTTGTGAATTACTTGGGAATATGAATTGAATACAAAAATCAGCACTAATATCCTTTATAAAACATAACTTAATGAAGGCATTTGTCTTTGGGTTAGGTGGCCATGGTACTTAATTATAGCCATCACTGTATTTCCTCTCACTGGATTAGAGAGTGTACCTGTTACTAGAAAAAAGACTGCAGCACATACAATGATTGTCATGTTTTCATACATGTTTAAAAGTGTATTGAAACTGAATACTGCAGTCACTCAGTTTTATTCACAGAAGCAGGTTTTATCTTTTATTGCATAAGTACCCACAGATTGCAGAGTTATGTGCTGTGACCTTTTGGGGTTATTTATCTTCTTTCTTCTATGCACTAGAGCTTGTGTGCTTTAATCTGTGTTTACTGAGAAGCAGCCAAATTTCCCCTTCCGTAGCAATCTATCTTTTGCGTGTGGCTGTGTTTGTGTAATCCATGTTCTGATTGATGTAGTAAAGGTTTTGTAGAAAAAATATGAGTCATCTGTATCAGTATTTGCTTATGAATCACATTTAATGGTATATTTATTAAATATATGTTAAGACCTTGCAGACACTCAGCTGGTTTATATAAGAATACATAAATAATAATGTAACTTAATTGTTTAAATGTGCTTTAGCCTGTTAGGGCTGGGTGAGCTGTGGTGCCTTCTTCATGTGTATGTTCCCTCAGTTTGTTAATCTGAGGTTTTCAGGTCCAACCATATAAAGTACTGACAAATTGATAGAGATTAAATAAATCTGATTTATTCAATTTTCTTGTGTGTGTAAGTCTGAAGGACTGAGGAATGAAAAGCAAGTTGCTTGGGGTAGATGAAAAGTCTTTTCAAACAATGGAATAAATAACTGTTTCTGATAGGAGATTTAATTTTGGACAAGAGAATTGAATGGCAAAACCTCTGTTGAATTCAGCATCACTAGGGCTTGCATGAATGAAGTCAAGGCAAGTGACAGAAAAAGTGGGTCCAAATTGTGCTTTCAGATCTTCAGTAGTGGCACAAAATCTGAAGTTCGCAGTTAAAAAATTCCATGTGAGACAAACTTTCCATGATTACATTATTAGCTGTTTCAAAACTGTGTTGCGCTTAAGGTTGCACACTCTGCTGTCTCTGCCTGTAACGTGAGTGGCAAAAAAGTTGATAATTTTGTCCTGAGTTTGTGAAACATTCAACTAGGCATTTTTGAAGCCTGTATTGCTGGTATATAGCTGTCCAGATCAGGAAGGAATGATAGCAAGGTAGACCAGGTGGAAGACATCACATAGAACTGTGATAAATTAGTTTATGCTGAATTATTTCAAAGCTTAGTCCAGTTTTTAGTTAAGATTTGGCACCATTCCAAGAGGCAAAATGTTTTATTCTTCATTAAAATGTAATAAAAATGAATAGTTTAAGAACTATTGAAATTAGGCAAATTATTTATTTACAGGTATGAATGTGTATATGATTTTCCTCCCTTCCTTCCTTCCTTCCCCTTATTTATAATGGATTTATAGAGTTTTCCTCATTGGTACAGTTTGGTATGCTAGAAGCCTCACGTAGAAGCTCAGCCCTTTTTTATCATGCTGCACAAATAAATTCGTATTTATAATGAGGTCAAAGTAAGCTCAGTAGACTAAAATATTGATAAAAAAAATCTGAGTGTAGTTGGAAACAACATTGCTTTTTGCCTAGAATTTTTGTATCTCTGATCCTTCACAGCATTTTCCTTTTTTTTTCCCTACGGCTTTCTCAACCTCTGCTTTTGTGCAGATTGTATGAGGATGTACTCGAGCTTGGTGCAGACTATGAAAACAGTGTAGAGTTTTTTGGCCACTGCATTGATGTGGACAAGGCACTGGGATTCTAGAAAGATGTTAGTTTCAGGGAAGGAAACAGGTAATAAGATGTCTAAGAAAAGTGACCTTTTGAGAAGTCTGAATGAATCACGCTTTATTTACTGATGGGAGAAACAAATTTTCATGTATGTAAAAGAGTGATGCCAGGGGAGAAGCAACAATACTCTTTCTATTCATAAGGGATAGGACAAGATGTACAGTGTACAGCTAACAGAATGTGGGTTAAATACTGAAAAAAAGAAAGACAAACAGAAGACAGATAAAGAATAGGTAGAATACTTTTGAGCAGCAAGAATTGTGAGCTCCAGAATAGATTACTTGGAGACTCTGAGGAATAGATTGGAATACTCTCTGGCTGGATTACACTGGAATGGGACTTGGGCTATCTGACCTCTCCAGGTCCTCTTCTGTGCCCTTTTTTTTCCCTATTGGCAGTTATGTTGTTGTTGCTGTGTTTGTTGTTTTTAGCTAAGGACTTGCTTTCCTTAAGGATCCACACCCTGTAGTATGAATATATGGTAGTCTGAAGTTCCCATTTTAATTTACAATAACATTTTGCAGACCAGTAGGCCCTGATGTCCAATGGATGTGTGTATTTTGGTATTTATGATCTGCAGATTAAGATAATCTTTGTGCAGTTCCTGCTTCTGTATGCTGGAGGAGTAGCTGTATGCCTAATGAAATGGTTTCCTACGAAGCAATCAAGAAACAATTTCGTTTCAGAGGCCAGCTCTGTTTCTTCACTTAATCTCTTTTCAGAGGCACCCTTAGAGTACAGGTGGTGTTAAGAAGGAGATGAATATCAGGAAAATGGCAATTTAGGGGCATGAGATACATTTACATTCAGTCTGGGAATATACTTGCTGCCTGTGAGTCAGCAGTGTCAAGCAACTCTGCGGCAGAAAAGAAAATGATAAAAAGGACAAAAGTGACAAAATGAGTGCAAATTATGTAATCAATGTTTCTCTTTTTATCAAAATAGTTATTTCAAATGTAAACAAGCTTTGCCAGCTAGTGGTAACATTTTGAAGTATTAGAGTAATAAGCATTCATTGGATTTTGTTAGTATTGATACAATTTTCAGTAGCGCTGTGTTAATATCTAGGTGACATTTACCCCAGCTGCTAAGTACTAGAAAAAGGTGAATTTTTTTTTAAGATATGCATGAAACGAAAAACCTTTTTATTATATGAAATTAGATTGTATGGGGGAAGTATGTTGTTACCGGATGGAGATGCCTTGTTTCCATGTAGAAGGGTTGAGTGAGTTAAAAAAAAATGGGGACTCTCTTTCTAATGTTGCTGTGTGATCCTGTGTGGTTTATTACTACTAATTTACTTCTCTTGGCACTGATTCATATGCCCTAGCAATTTTAAGGTCATGCAGGGCCATTACATCATACGGGTTAAACTCTGTATAATACAGGCTTTTTCTGAATCTTTGCATCTGTGTTTCTCTTAGGCTGGTACTTATCATGGAGTGCAGCGTTTAGAAGTGTTCGGTCTTCATTATAGATGTGGAAGATGCATTGCACTCTAACTTCATCAGTAGTTAATGGTCCTCATTGCTGAAAAATGTAATTAAGCTCTATTTCTAATATGAATTTGTCTGGCTTCAGTTTCCAGTCATTGCCTCTGGTTTCTTCTTTAGAGCTCCAATGCTTTATTCTTAGTGAGATGTTTATACTCTCTAATGAAGTCACCTTTCAATACTCTTGTTTTAAACTAATCAGACATCTCTTAAACTCTTGCTGTAAGGCATTTTCTCTAGTCCTTTGTTGTTACTGTATCGATATGAATTGTTTTGGTTGTANGCCTGGCCAGTGCAATACAACGTACTAAAATCAATACTCTTTGTTGTTTTCCTGTTGATTTATCCAAAGATTGCTCTGTACTTCTTCATTTCTGCGTCATCATCCTAGGAGATCAGATTCACCTACTGGCTCACTAGGAATTTTTTGTGGATGTTATTCTTCAAAATGTATATAGAGTTCTACAGAATAGATTAGAATATTTTATGCCCAGCTCTAAACTTTAGATTATTTCCCTGGTCCCTCTGCCAGTGGTGGCTTGTATTAACAGCAACCCTTTGTCTTCTGGATCATTAGTGAACTGTTAAACAGCAAAGGGCCAAAGACTGTTTTTGGTGGGCCCTACTTAGTTACAAATTTATGTTAAATAATGTCTTTTTAAAATTTAATTTTATTATGTTTGCAAATTACTTGATTTTTAAATCAAAATAATGAACAGATAAATCATTTGTCTTTGAAAATGCCAGATACATTCTGTTAGCACTCCTCTCACTTGTTTAGTATTACATTCACCATTTTTTAGCTGTCAACTTTTTTATCTTTGGACTGTAGCAGAATGACTAAGATGATCAGAGGGCTGGAGCATCTCTCATATGAGAGTATGAGAGAGTTGGGGCTACTGAGCCTGGAGAAGAGAAGGGCCCATCAAGACTTACAGCACCTCTCAGTATCTAAGTAGGGTTGGAGAGGGACTTTTCATAAGGGCCTGAAGTGATAGGACATGNCATAAGGGCCTGAAGCGATAGGACATGGGGGAATGGCCTTAAGCTGAAGGAGGGCAGGTTTAGATTAAATATTAGGAAGAAATTCTTTACTGTGAGGGTGGTAAGGTTGCTCAGAGAGATTGTGGACTCCTCAGCCCTGGAAGTGTTAAAGACCAGGCTGGATGGGGCTCTGAGTTACCTGCTCTAGTGAAAGGTGTCCCTGAACGAAGGTGATCTTTAGGGTCCCTCCTTCCAACCCAAACATTCCATAATTCTATGAGTTTCTGTGTACGTACATTAATTTTAATGCTGGCAGACGTATGTTTGGATATATTAATGTAAATATTTAAGAATGTAGTAACTCAATATCTGAAAGTAGTTTCTCAAAACTAAGTTTAATAAATAAATCCTCAGTTTCAGCGATGTTTAGAGCAAAACTTCCTTTGATTTCTGTGAGGCCCATACTGTACGTGCCTGGGCTTATGTATGTGAAGCCTGTATATATGGAGACTCTAAGTAGCATATATATCCAGTTTTGTTTCAACTTAATAATTTAATTTATTGAACAGTTTATTCAACTATCTAGAAAAATAATAGACTTCTGCCTTTCATGCTGGTTGACTAATTATGTCTTTAGAAATATTTTGCCATGTTAAGTATTTGAATGTGATATCTGAAATGGGGAAATTTTGGAAAAATGTCTGGCTTTCCTTTCTGAGCTGAAAGCTACCTTGTCAGCCCTCCTGTGATGAGAGAACAAATGCATGTAGGTGTGAGCAAGAGCAGACTGGGTTGTGTTAGCAGTAGCCAATAGAAGGGCATTCTCAGTGGGGTCTGGAACTTACTGTCAGTGTAACTGGGTGCTACAGTCCCTAAAATGTGGGACTTGGCAGGTTGATTCCAGGCAAAGTCATGCCTGTACTGCCACTGGGGTTCAGTTCTTGCAAAGGCATTTTGGTGTTCCCAGTGGAGCTGTTGGAAGCATGGATGACACCAGGGATGCTGTCCATCCTGGAAATGTAGTGG
>VYZR01043661.1:88560-107885 GCA_013400675.1 Oxylabes madagascariensis
TTTTAGCTGATAAATTGGATAAGCCGTTATGCTTTATTTTAGGATTTAAGTAGGATTTATATCTCATATATTAAGAAGACATTTGTTTTGATGCTGTGTAATGCAGTGAGTTGCATGGTATGCTTCCTTCATTGCTACTTCTTTTACCTGTTCTTTGCTGAGATACAAACCATCAAGTTTTACTTATTTTAAAAACATTAGATGTATTAAAAAAAGGGCATGTGCATGCATCACAGCTAAGTGTGAAGGCTCATAGGCTTCTATTCCTTATACCCTTTTAGTCATTTGTTTTAAAGGACCAAGGAGGAGAAAAAGAGATCAAAATGAAAATTGAGAGAAAATCAGCTAAAATTCTTTTAATGGGAAAATTAAAATTCATAAACATACTGTGTAACTGAATTTTTATTTAATACAAATCTCTTAAGTGTAGTTTAAATATTAAGAATAGGTAAATAAATGTGAGACTAAAAGGTAACATGTTTTGTAAATGCGGATGAGATTATAGTGAATGAATTAAGTGTGGACAAAGATAAACCTGGCATCCTACCTGGCCACAGGGCCAGACTGAATGGGGCTTTGAGCAATTTGATCTAGTTAAATGGCATCCCTGCCCATGACAGGGGGATTGGAACTAGATGATCTTTAAGGTCCTGCTCAACCCAAACCAGTACGTGATTCTAGGATAAATGAAAAAAAAGGAATATAATTTTTGTTGTACATTGGAATTCCTAAGGAAATGTTTGAAGCAAAGAATAAAAGTACTGGGAGGTAAGAGCTCTAGTGTACCTGAGGGAAGGCAAGACAGGAGGGGCTAAAGAAATGAGAAGTAACTACACTAATGTTAGTTCAGTTATATCTAATGCTGGGAGTGTTCCAAAGGAGAGTTAACTCTGGAGAGCTTGTATGCTAGAGGAAGCCTTTACTACTTAAGGCAGTAATGGAGGAGAAATTGAACNCTAGTTAAATGGCATCCCTGCCCATGGCAGGGGGGTTGGAACTAGATGATCTTTAAGGTCCTGCTCAACCCAAACCAGTACGTGATTCTAGGATAAATGAAAAAAAAGGAATATAATTTTTGTTGTACATTGGAATTCCTAAGGAAATGTTTGAAGCAAAGAATAAAAGTGCTGGGAGGTAAGAGCTCTAGTGTACCTGAGGGAAGGCAAGACAGGAGGGGCTAAAGAAATGAGAAGTAACTACACTAATGTTAGTTCAGTTATATCTAATGCTGGGAGTGTTCCAAAGGAGAGTTAACTCTGGAGAGCTTGTATGCTAGAGGAAGCCTTTACTACTTAAGGCAGTAATGGAGGAGAAATTGAACAAGGACATTAAGATGAGCTAGAGAATGTCCAGATTTAACCTGGCACATCTCATCTCAACGTAAGGATTGTATAAAAAATAGAGGAAGATACCTTTGCCTCTTTGCTGATGGGGTTGAATCTTCAGCTCAAACTGCTGTTGCAAAGCTGGCAGGATTTTTTAATTACTATATTTTTTCTTTTGTCTTTAGTCAGATCAAAAATTTCTCACCTCTTTTGCCTCTGTTATTAATTTGAACATTTTACTGCAAGTAGGATGTTTTAAGTATTTACTACTTTCCATTTTAATACCCTAAATTTTGTGCACGTTTTAGCTCTGCCTGCTACAATTGAATTATATAGTAGGTAATGTATTTGAGATCTTTCAAAGCTTGGCTTTAGCAAATTTGGTCTCCTCTTTGTCAAGTCTAGGAATGCCCTACCTATATGTGGTCAAGGTGTGTTATATGTTTCTTGTATATGTGTCTGCGTAAAGTTGTGAATTCTTTGACCTCAGCAATGTTTCCCTGCCAAGTGCTGCCTGTTAAATTATGAAATTGTGGTGGTTTGACCATGCCACAATTCCACATGGCAAATTTCTCTGGGAGTTGCATGGCCTCACTTCCAACTATATTAATTCTTTTTTTATGTGAAGAACATCAGAAACTTTGATAATAAATAACCAGTTAATTTTTTCATTGCTGGTCTTCTTTTGACCATCATAGGAACTGTAAGACCTAGTGATTAATTATTATCAGAAGGAATTAAGTCTAGCTGTTTGTAGATGAATCCTGAAATGTTTGGTTTCTGAATGTGGACTTTTTCCTGGTATTTATACTGTGGAGTGGCATTAGAGGATCCTTATTCTTGTGCCTAAAGAGCTTTCTGTCTTCCCATTTAATAATTTGTGCTTTTTTTATTTGTATTTAGCTATTCAAACTGATGCCAATATACTGAATATGTATATCTGATACTTCTGAGTGGTATTTTTTCTGTAGTGATGGGGACATGATTCAAAACATTCTCATAGACTGGGCCTTGTTTGTATGCTTGTTTGCTGCCATGTTTCTAAATGAAGAATGAACTTAGAGAATGTATAAAAAAATGCTTCTACAATTGTGGGGAAAAAGAAAGCTAGTATAAAGTTAGTCAACACTGATTATTGCAAGATGACAGTTCACCTTTGGTCTTGTTTTTTCAGAGTATAAATTAAAAGTTACATATTTTAGTTGTGTAAGGGCATGATAGAAATAATTATTCCTTATGTTAGCCAAACTCCCAACAAGACCAGTGCGTATTAGGAAGAGGAAAATTTTAATCAATGTGGGGCCTAACTCCATTCCCANTATATGTGTCTGCGTAAAGTTGTGAATTCTTTGACCTCAGCAATGTTTCCCTGCCAAGTGCTGCCTGTTAAATTATGAAATTGTGGTGGTTTGACCATGCCACAATTCCACATGGCAAATTTCTCTGGGAGTTGCATGGCCTCACTTCCAACTATATTAATTCTTTTTTTATGTGAAGAACATCAGAAACTTTGATAATAAATAACCAGTTAATTTTTTCATTGCTGGTCTTCTTTTGACCATCATAGGAACTGTAAGACCTAGTGATTAATTATTATCAGAAGGAATTAAGTCTAGCTGTTTGTAGATGAATCCTGAAATGTTTGGTTTCTGAATGTGGACTTTTTTTCCTGGTATTTATACTGTGGAGTGGCATTAGAGGATCCTTATTCTTGTGCCTAAAGAGCTTTCTGTCTTCCCATTTAATAATTTGTGCTTTTTTTATTTGTATTTAGCTATTCAAACTGATGCCAATATACTGAATATGTATATCTGATACTTCTGAGTGGTATTTTTTCTGTAGTGATGGGGACATGATTCAAAACATTCTCATAGACTGGACCTTGTTTGTATGCTTGTTTGCTGCCATGTTTCTAAATGAAGAATGAACTTAGAGAATGTATAAAAAAATGCTTCTACAATTGTGGGGAAAAAGAAAGCTAGTATAAAGTTAGTCAACACTGATTATTGCAAGATGACAGTTCACCTTTGGTCTTGTTTTTTCAGAGTATAAATTAAAAGTTACATATTTTAGTTGTGTAAGGGCATGATAGAAATAATTATTCCTTATGTTAGCCAAACTCCCAACAAGACCAGTGCGTATTAGGAAGAGGAAAATTTTAATCAATGTGGGGCCTAACTCCATTCCCAGAGCTAAATTTCTAAGGTGCCTTTTTTTTTTTTTTTTTAAGTTAAGAGAAATGAGTATGAATGATTCTCTTCTATGACACGTGTGCATGAAATAAATAAAACCCCCACACTTGTTCATGTTAAGTATTTTGTGTTATGTTCCAAGATGGAAGAATAAGAGGATGAGATCTCCCCTACAAAGAGGATGGATACATTCACAGGGAGATGTGAGCTATATAAATGGCAGGTCACAGATGTTTTTATTGAAAGTAACACAAGGCACTCATGTGACAATTTTTGCAGTGTTTACATCATACATCTTCCTAAACACAGAAGTGAACTACAGTTCACATACTTCACAGGAAGTGAAGTATGATTTTGTTTTCCTCCTATAAACTTGAGTAAGATACAGCAGAAGAAAACATTTTCAGATAAGTTATTGCATTTACTTTTATCAAGTTAATATTTACAGGCGTTGTCTTCAGTATTTGTGGAATTTGGAATGTATAGCAGGAATAGGGCAGTAAACATTATTTTATATATAAATATACGCATATTTTCATAGAAATCAAAGTACAAAAAAATTGATGAGCTGAGATAATGTTTCAATTATTTTTAATAATACAATTATTGAGTGTTTTACAAAACTGGATATAATTTAGGTATTAATTGCCAGAAGATGACCAGATCACAACCTTTCTAGATGGCATACAGAATTAGAATAAAATAAAACTTCTCCACCCGCAGTGCACTCCAACTGTCTTGACATACAAATGCAATTATCTGTAGGAGATATTTGAATTAGCTTGTGCTGCATTACTGGACTTGAAGGGAGGTTATTTTGGGTAAAACTCAGCACCTTGTCTTGTTTCAGGTTAGAAGATAATTCTGCTTCTATTTGGCTTTTCTTTTTTTCCTACCAATTCACATCTAATGAAATCTTCCATATTTTCTAAAAATTGAGCTTGTTTAAAGGGCTATGAGTACCTGGAATGACTTTTTTTAAAGTCTTTTTCCCTTGAACACTGATGTATAAAAAACTCAAAACACCTCCATACCAAGATTTGGTACTTCCAAATTAATTAATTTCCTAAAAGGACAAATGAGGTATTTTTACTGTCTGTTCAGGAGTTGATTAATTATGAAGGTACATGTGAACATGGTCACCATACAGTAAGCAGCAGGTGGTGTTTGGTGTGTGAACATTTACTTGCTTGTGCTCTGGGTGTGAATGTGGAGGAACAGTGCCCTCTGCTCTCTGGTCTGAAGGCCTGGGAAGAGCAGAACCGCCTTGTTGTGTCGTCCTGGTGCTCAGTACAGCACCTGGTGTGTGAGAACAAACCACACATCATTTGCTTTGTCTAAACCTGCGTGTGCTTCCTGATTCCAGAAGATGGTACTGGGTGACCCTCTTGCTACAACCATTTGGAGAGAACCATAGAGTTGCAGCCTCTTGCTAGAACTGTAAGAAACAGACTGGGACAATATTTAAGGACTCCTACACCATTGGAGTTGTTCCCTGGAAACATTGTGGTCTTAGGTCTTAAAGAAATCCTAATTCTTTCTTTTCCCACTTAAGGGCTCTTGGAAGCCCTGGAGAGTAAGAGATCGTTGATAGTCCTTCAGTGGAAAAGCAGCACAGACCTTTGGTCAGGATAATGATGTCTGCTTACCAAACATTGAATTGTGGGTGAAGGCCGGCCACACTGGCTGGTCTTCTTTCATCTGTGCCTTTGGTGGCAGATTCAAACATGCTGGGGTCAGTAGGACGGGCTGGCTTGGGGAGAGTGCCGTGTTGCCAGATCATATCCTGTGTGGCAGCAGGAGGTGCTCAGCTGTTTGCCCAGTGCTTTGTGTGAACTTGGTCCTGTTGGCCCAGCCCCAGATTGCCTGCCCTCACATCACCATCCTATGGCAGGAGGTCTGACACATGCAGCCAGCTCCAGCACAGGGTCCGAAGACTTGGGGAAGAGAGCAGGGACAGGCATGGAAAAAAGCCATAGATCCTGTTTTGGGATCTGACATTATTACCTGCCTTGTCCAGGAACGTGTCTGCCTCTGTCTGCTTCCGCTGCAGCTCTGTGTACCCATGTCATGCCTTATCACCACACAGACCAAACGAGCTCCATTGTGACATAAAAAAAGTGCACAAGTTGCCCTGGATTGACTTTATCTGGTATGAAATGAAACCTTATGGAAACGCTTATTCCCTTTCACCATTAGATGGAGCAAAGAGCTGTTCTCCCCCTGCATGCCTCAGAGCTGAGAAGTCTTTGCTTAAGCTCTTCCAGGGAGCAAAAGAAGCCACATGACTTCCAAGGGCTATGTGTTTGCTTCAGTTTAGAAAAATAAAGTGCCCAGTGCAGAATCTCAGTGTGTTTTCCCGTCTATTTCAAGTTGAAAAACAAAGTATGAGATAAATTAATACTGTCTGCAGTGAAGTAGCTTTTGTGCACAAGCTCAATCTTTCATGCATGATTTCTACTTGAACCCTCTTAACTTGCCTGGAAAGTTAAGCCAAAACAAAGGGATGTATAATCAAATACTTCCTTTTAAGAAGTGACTTTTTGCCAACAGGAGGTGAGTATAACTTGTGCTGAAAACTTTAATTATTAACCTGCTACATTGAGAAATGTAGTTCTTGTGATTTTCAAATAATTTTCCATTAGTTCATCTTTACATGCTGTGAAGCTATACTTGATACCTTGTTTTCTGTGATAGATTCTTTAAAAAATGTACTTCTTTTTCCATTAACTCTTCCTATTCTTTGTTTAAGTGTTTGTTATAGGAGAGAGGGAATGAACATGGAAAGGAGCAGGAATAATGCCTGCTCATGCCCAGCTGTGGTTGAAGTTGTATGTGTTTTTCTGTATGTCCATGCATGCTCCCTTGTGTTGTGTTTATTTTCAAAGAACAGTTGCTTGATCAAAATGGTATTTCTTTCTGGCTGTTCCCCTCTGAAGGTGAGTTGCATCTGGTAAGCACGAATTTGTTTATGCTTTCAGTTTGGAACTGAGAGCAGGTTTGATACCTGGCTCCTGGCTAAGCTTTTCCACTCTTGGTACCTTACAATGTCTGGTTAATTCTTTCCACTGCTTGTTCTTTCCTGTTTGTGTGTTTATTAGGTTTTCCTATGTTGAGCAAGTATTTAATAATTTGATTCTGCAAATTGTTATTCTTTTGCTAAGCCACTGGAGTCTTATACCAATAGCATATCCTGAAAAAGGACTGCTGTAAAACTGACTTGGGGAATTCAGAAATAAATAATGGTCAAAAGTAAACCTTGCTGCATGCAGCTTGTCATATTGTGTTTACAAGTGCATAGTCATACTGTATTATAGTAATTTGCTAGCATATTTTTCTATTCATATTATGCAACATTTGAGATGAAGTTACCTCAGATGTTCTACTTTTTTATGATGTAAAAGAGATTTTGCCTTTTAGCAACTCCTTAGACACAATTTTAAGATGACCTGCCTTAACTTCTAAGTCACTATTCCTGGCTATCTAGATTATTCAGTAAGAAAGGATATAACTACTTGCATGGATTTTTTGGAGTATAGAGATGAGTTGTCTGCTCTTTGCAGTTATAATGGTGGTTGAACCTCTTTATGGTTGTCAGACATCTATCAGAAGGTGGGATCTGGTTCTTTGGAGGGACAAAGCTGTTTGGCAATCTTGCTGTGAATGTATGAAGCTCTGTAAATTTGTACAAAACACTGTCAGAAGAGAGGGTTTTTGGAGAATGAGACAGAGATATTGTTATGGGATTTTGTAGATAGTTCAGTGCTTGGACATAATCTAGTTCATTATAGCATTGACTATAAGTACTGAAGAGAGATCACTGCAGGCTTACCAAAAAGTAATGGGATCTGTGGATAGCTCTTTTAAATAGAAGCTTCCATTGCAATCTTGGATTTTAAGTGACTTATCATTCTGCAAAGATTATTAGAGCCTTAACTCCTCCAGTTTTTTTACAAAACCAAACATTTAAAGAACTTTCGGGTTATTTGCTTATTCATAGGGAAGAGTCAGTAGCCTATGATTCACTGCAGTGAATATTCAATTTGGTCTTTCTCTCCCTCTCTTTGTCTTGTTTTGTAGTCTGATATGTGTTTTATTTCATTTCAAAATCTTCATGGGTAACCTCTACATCTGTAGCTGGCCTCTCATAAATAGCAGTAATACCTGTGTGGTGATACATGTAGAATATTGTAATATTGTAATATTTTTATGTGAAGCTGTTAATAAAAAGTTATTGACTGTGTTTTTGATCTGGTATTTTTATAAATAAAATGTATTATTCACTACTGGAAACTGAAGGAAATAAAACATTGAATTAGATTAGCATGCACCCCTGTTTTAGTCAGCTTTTTTTTTTCTTCTATAGTAAGAACCGTGAAAGAATTCTTTTACGAGGTCAACTGAAAAATCTGATTTTCTACAGTTTAAAGCTAGATTTTTTTTTCTCCTGTTTGTGAATATTGCATATATTTCATGCTGTGGAAACAGCAGCCTTGCTCTGTGCACAGTATGATGCAGTGGCCAAGACACTCAGTAAAGAACTCCAAATTAACATTTGTTCCCTAACATGTTCTAAAGCAGAAACATCATAAACAGTTATTGAGTGGGTTTTTAGGGGTGAGTGGGGTGGAGTTTTTTCTCCTTTGTTTGGTTTGATTTTGAATCACATTTTGGGAGAAGGGATGAATATTAGGATGAAAATATTTGGACAACTTGATCTGGATTCTCATTGAAGTTTTTAGGGTTACTGAAAGTACATATTTCTTTCAAAATATTTAAATACTTAAAAGACCTTTCTATCCTTAAAAAGAACTGTGTTTCCAAGGTAGCTGATAACTCTTTACCCTGTGGGAATATGCTAGAGAATACCAAAATTACTTGGGATGTTATCTCTGCTTAATATGCAAGTAATCATTTTAACACCTGTGTATTTTACTTATATAGACATTCCATTCATATTTTTGTTTATACATAATTATTTATGGAATGAATACACTACTACATCAGAGGCTGCCTATGCTATGTGTGCATGCTGCACACCTACTGAACTGAAAGAAGAAGAAATTTTTAGATTTACACATTTACAGTAATGCAGAGGTTCTTATGAAAGGGATAACCTGTTATGAAACATTATCAGAGGATTGGTTATAAGTAGCAGTGAGCTGGGGAGCTGTGTTGCTGTTGAAGTAAAGGCTTCTGACATGATGTTTGCTTGCTGAAGGCTCCCAGCAGCCACGGGCCTTGCGCAGTCTGCGGCGTGAGGCTTTCCACTGGGTATGGGCATGAGAGGAAGCACTGTTCACAGTGAAGCCAAATAAGCTTCATTTTCTCCATAGGAAGAGGTGTTCAGGTGACAGAGAAAAGTTTTTTTGAACGGTCAGAGGACAGACAGTGGATATATTGTTTATTTTGATTTGGAGTTTAGGTAAAAGCTAATCACGTTCCTGCTTGTGACTGAACAGTAAAAAATGATTGTGAAGTGTTCAGGTGTTCAACGGGCATTTTCTAGCTGCATCCAAAACCTCAGTTTATTTTTAGATTGGGCATTTCTTGGTACGTTTCCTGTATTATAAATTGGGGGAAAAATTATTTACCCTCTAATTTCCTCACAAGTTCTGTAAAATCATTTCCCCTACCCTTACCCTGTAAGGATCTCCACAGGACCAAAGGGCCAAAGGCATTTATCCACAAACTGTAGAACTTTCAGGGACTTGTGTTTTGGGTGCTGGTGGCCCTCTGAGCCATTGCTAATGGTTTGAACTCAGGGTGGATCTCAACATGAAGAAGCTCAATGTGTCCTTTCTGCTTTCAAAATGTGCTGTTAGTGAGAGGAAACAGGAGCTATTCTTTTGTGCAGCTATTGGAAAGAATTGAAAAAAACCAAAACCAACCTGCAAAACTAGGATTTTTTTGCCTATTTTCCAAGAAGCAAAAGGGAGGGTTTTATTGTTTCTTTGGTTTGTGGGGGGTTTTTTGTTTGTTTTTGTTTGTTTGTTTTTAAAGTTATAGTACAGAGAGGGCAAGAAACCTTCCAAGCAGCTGAAATTGTTAATGTGTGCCACTCTTCAACTTGCTCATTAATAGAGGACTGATCATGTAGGTGGGAGGAGAGGGAAAGTCTTGACATTGAAATTGGAAAAGTTGTTCATGTACTGATAGGAGTGGCCTGCAGTGTACTCCTTTCACAATAGCTTCTGTACCTAAGGCATGAGGTCAGTAGAAGGAGCAATAGATTTTTAACATAAATGGACATAGCCGTCCACTATAGATCTAAAAACCTGTAGGAGATTTGTATTGCTGGCCCCAAGAGTAAATCCTGGAGTACTGAAAATCGCTCTAGAGGTGCTGAATCACAGAAATCCTTCTGAACCACAAAGTGCTTGTAGACATTGGGAGGTTTTTTGATTGTTGTTGTTTTCTTTCCAAGCACTTTAAATATGGTTTTAACTTTGCAAAACCACCATGAGCACCTTTCAGGCCTGAAACAGTTGTGCTCTTCAGGGCGAGAATAATCTCAGACACTGAAAAAGCGATAGGGCCTCTCATGAGAGGAAGGATTTGAATGGCTGAGCCAGAGCTGGCATGTGGCCCTGGAACCGGCAGGGCTGGCTCAGCCCTGTGCCGTGTGCTGGGTGTTCGTCACACGACGAGGGAGCAGGAGCTGGAGTGCTGCCGGCCAAGGTTCTTTGGAGAGAACAACAGCCTTGTGAGCTAGCAGGAGCACCACAGAGGAGTTTTTTTATTTTTCCTTTACCTTGTTGAACCTTTACCTCTGTTGAACTTGCTTTGTGTCTGGCCCAGCTGCTGAGATGCAAACTGTTGGCAGTCTGCGGGTCTTACAAGAAAAGTACAAGGCAGGCAACGGGGCTGGTTATATTCTGCATGTTACATTAATTTATTTAGAATATTCCCTTCTAAAGGTCTGGGCAGATGTACAAGGCTGCATTAACAAAGTGTGAACAAAATGTACGTGGATTATGTAACATTCCTTCATCCACTTGTAGCAAAAATTGGTCTGAAGAGAACGAGACAGTGAGGAAATGATGAGGGAGCTCAGGGTGAGAGCAGAGAAGCTGTTGGTGAGGTCAGCTGGTGCCCATGCTTTGTGTTCATAATGGCTCGGTACTTTGGGATGGTTTTGCTTTGCTCTGCTGGGCACATATGTTGTGTTTTGCACACAGAAACACATGCTGTAGCTCTTGGGTCTTTTTTGTGATGGTATGTAAAATGGGGTGAACTTCAGGAGTCTCCCTGAGGTTTCTAAATGCTCCCTTAGGAATTTGTACTGAAGATTTCTGTTCAAGCTGTCTTACTTTTTCATGATGTGAGGTTCACTGTCTTTAAGTTTATTTCTAGTAAATGCAGTTCTTTATTTTCTACCTGAAACTTGCTGTGGTGGTTCCTTTTAAGGGAGAGAGTGTGTGGGTGTTCATTTTACGGACATTTTAAGGTTTGTAACTCTGAAAGCGCAAGTTATCTTAAGAATATGACAATTTCTTAAGAAAGAAATCGAGTAAGCCTTGGCTTACAAAGTCATTCTTATTGTCACAGCCCTCATATTGTCTTCCTTATCCCACCTTCAGTTGTATAGCCAGCCTTGTTATTTCTCATTTCTCAGTTTGGCAAGGTCTAGTTCCATTATTTATGCAGCTCAGGACTGGCAGTCTTCCACTGCCATTAAGAGGGTGATTTGCAGATCTGAAAGCACAAAACTTTTTGCTTTGAGGACAACCTTGCATTTGGTTTACAGTTGGTTACTGGTAAGACAAGATCTTGATCCTGTGACATTGGAAGGTGAAAATCAGTGATGCTGGTGTTTGTGTCAGAACTGTAATTCACGAGCTTGCCATAGCTTCAGTAGAGGAGCTGTACTGAGGAACCAAGACCAGCCCTATGTGATGAGCTGTCAGGGTAGCTGTGACAAGACTAATTATGTTTTCGTTAATTTTTTGGTTTTGTCTTGGTTTTTGTTTGTTGCACTCTTTTGCACAACATGTTTAGTTGCTGTTTTTTCCGGGGCATTTTTCTCCAAGAAACATCAGTGATATCCCCTCCTTTCCATTTTACATAATCTTTGTGTGATGAATCACAAGAAATGTACGTCACTGAAAGAGCAGAAACTCTCTGAATTTTTGCTTGTTTTGGTTTGGAAATCTGGCAGTCAAGTTGTCAGTCAAGATTTGTCTGCAAATCACAGTATCACGACTAAAATTATCTTTCATAAATGTAATGAAACAGGTTGAAATCTATCTTAAACTATTAGCTGAATGGCAGAGCTTGTTTTTGTACAAACATTGATTTTTGTAAACTCTCTATAGGATGGGGAGAAAAATGTTGCTGTATTTCCTACAGTTTCCCAATCTCCAATTGTGACATCCTCTCAAGAAATTGAAGGCATCATTTTGTTTAATAGCAAACAAAATTTTTGGATAGGAAAACAAAAGTTTTAGAACAAAAGTTTCAGAAATGGAAAATAACTGTCTTTTCATGAATTTGTTCCCATTGCAGACATGAAATAAATGTTGTACTTTTTCCCATTTAAAAGACTTGGGAAATAAAAAGAAAAAAATATAAGTGGCCATGGTATCCTTTTTTGTAATCCAGGATCTTAAGCTTGAAAGATAACTGTCAAATTATCACCAGATCTATAATAATGCTGCAATAACTCTGAACTGAAAATAATTTTGATTCCTAATTTCTGCAGAAATTTACTCAAATCAAATTACTTTTGATTCTTAATTTAAAACCTTTCCACCAAGGTTTTATTGCATTACAAAATTAATGACTCCTATTTTCTTCTTTTCATTTGGTGGATCCCTATACTATCCATTTGGTTCATTAGTAAATCAGTTCAACTGCTGAATCGTTTCCTAGAATCAAAGGAAAAATACCTAAGTAGAGACCTAAAAACATGCACTGTCTCTCAAGTTAAAAACCCTAACCCCAAAAAACAACCTAAAATCCACATTTCACATTTAGTCCTTTGTGTAAAGCTTGCCAGATGTCCTGCAGAGCTTAGTTAAACATGCTAAGAATAAAATGCATTTAGGTATACCTGGGGTACTAAATAATAGCTTCATGTTGTTAAGGCTGTTCATTTAATCAATATTTTTGTCTCTCAGATTTTCTTGATATTATTTTGATGGATGCTTTGCTAGATTCCAATGTCAGCCAGCAGGTATTTTCCCCAGAAGAATGGACCAGCTGGAAACCTTTTTGATAAGAGGGGAAGAAAAATCAAATAATTGACTCCAGCCAATGCCAAGTGGCTTCAACAAAGACTGTTGCTCAAAATACCAAATCTAGTTTTCTGCCACAATTGTGAGCTATTCTTTCTGTATAGCAGATTTCGCCCTAACTGTTCCAATTTAAAGTCACTACTAAAATACAAATGACTACTGTAATCCTGAGAATTTATTTTCTTCAGTTTGTAGTCTGTGGGCAGTTTGGTAGTTATAAAGGATTCACAGAATCATCAAACAATTGTTTTTTCCTGGATCCTTCTTCTAAGACATCTTTTGCAGGCCTTTTACAGAAAATTTAGCAGGTATGTTAGAAAAATTTCTTTGAGTTACTCTTTTCAATCAACAGTCTTCCCTTATGAAAGTTGGTTGTATAGCAAAGAATCCTCTACAGGAATGCATTTTAATCTACTGTTAATGAATACTTTTATATAGAAACATAGGAATAGAAATTTGTTAGTTCCTTCCTTGGGTAATTATGGAGATTGAGCCTTCTAATCTAGTTTCCTGTTATGTTAATATAATACCTGTTTCCTTTGGAAATTTACCCTTTAGATGACTGTTTTAAAATGTCAATTAGTGCAGTCTTTCATTTCACGTTATTTTACTCATCCTCTTTAGAATGTCGTTCATTGTTTGTTCATATTGAGATCGTTACTGCAGGTGCAGCAGTGTTGTCTTTAAGTAGAAATCAAACCTGTGTTTTTTCATGAGTTGTACATGTACAAATAGGGTCCTACTTCCCTGCTCAAGAAGGGTCATCCCAGAGGACCTGGCACAGGATTGCACCCAGACAGTGCTTGAATACCTCCAGTGAGGGAGACTCCACAATCTCTCTGGGCAACCTGTTCCAGTGCTTGGTCACTTACACAGTAAAGAAATTCTTCCTCATATTCATGTAGAATTTCCTGTGTTCCAGTCTCTCCTTATTGCCTCTCATCTTATTGCTTGGCACCATCAAGAAGAGCCTGCCACCATCCTCTTGGCATGTCCCCTTCAGGTACTTACATAAAGTCTTGCTCCTTTGTCATATTTAATGTGCTGGATTGCATGTTTTACTGCATTTTGATGTTGCATGAGGGATTGTTAGAAAACACAAAAAAGAAAATTATTTTCACAGGGCAGTGATTTTAAATGTGTAAGTTTATTTTATAAAGCCAGAGAAGTATGTGAAATTTTCAAGAGAAGCACATGTGACAAAAGGTATCTAATCAAAAATTGAGGGATTGCAAAGAAACCTTCTTAAATAATGTGAGACTGTGGAAAAAAATAGTATAAAAGCATTTAAAAAAGGAGTAAATTTCAGAGGCATTCAGAGAAAAACATTGATTAGAAGTTCCTTATGTGAAATGGAGGATCTCAAGTAAAGCAATTTTTTATTAAAACTTTAAAGATACATACTGAATCTGTTGCTATTAGAACATTTATCTGAGTTGGAGTCTTGTGGGATATGAAGTGTTAGGTTCAAGTTTTGCTGTTGACTGAAACATAACAAATCTCAAATGATGGGACACCAGTCAGTTGTGGTAAAAGGGCAGAGTAGAAGGCTGCTGGCATTTTGGAATGCA
The DNA here is from genome assembly GCA_013400675.1 of Oxylabes madagascariensis. Classification (NCBI taxonomy): domain Eukaryota; kingdom Metazoa; phylum Chordata; class Aves; order Passeriformes; family Timaliidae; genus Oxylabes; species Oxylabes madagascariensis. Next base: position 102,888 of record VYZR01043661.1, read on the forward strand.
AATATATTATCCAAATAATGTTCCCATGACATGAACATGTTTGCTACCTTTTGGAAGTCCCAAGAATTTTGCTTAACAAAGAATGTCAAGCAAAGAAAAAGTGTTCCTTTTTAAAAGTATCTGGAAGCTTTATTTTTCAGTCTGCCTTTCTAGTTGCTTGCCTAGATTAATCATCTTGATTACCTATCTGTTCCTCTTGCAGTCTGCAAGTAAATACAAATAATGTAGTTAACTGCAGTGCTTCCCAAGTAGTGAGTTAATTTTCTGTTGTTGGTCCTTGGCTTTTTTATTTTTTATTTCCAGTGTTATCATCTAGCTCATCTAGCCTGTGTTTATAAATCTGCTCCTCTTGCCCATCCTCCTATGCTGTAGATTGGGCTCTTTTCTTCTTCTGACTGCCACTCATGCCATTAACATCTTGTTTATTTGCACCTTGTTCATTATCAGTTTTACATCAGCAGAGGAAGGGCAAGGGGCATTCAGTAACACAGTGATAAATTAGAATATTATTTATGCTTAGTAAAAGCAAACATCCTGGGACTAGGGAGGTGTATCAAAATGATTGTTTTATAGATTTTTGTCACACCACTTTGATTTATGCCCTCATCCTGAGCAGTACTCCAGCATAGTCCTGGAAAAGCTGGCAGCCCATGGCTTGGGCAGATGCACTTTTTGTTGGGTTAAGAGCAGGCTGGATGGCTGGCCTCAGAGAGTTGTGGTGAATGGTGCTGCATCTGGTTGGCATCCTGTCACTTGTGGTGTCCCCGGGGATCCATGTTGGGCCCGTTCCTGCTTTAATGTCTTTCCAGATAATCTGGATGAGAGGATTGAGTCTACGATTAGCAAATTCGTGGACGACACCAAATTGGGTCAGAGTGTCCCAATTGGCTGGAGGTTAGGAAGACTCTGCTGAGGAACCTGGACAAGCTGGATAGGTGGGCCAAGACCAACTGTGTGAGGTTCAACAAGACCAAGTGCTAGGTCCTACCCTTTGGCCAAAGCAACCTCCTGGAGTGCTGCGGGCTGGATCAGAGTGGCTGGAAAGTGGACCAGCGGAGAGGGACGTGAGGGTGCTGATCAACAGCTGCTGAACATGAGCCAGCAGTGTGCCCAGGTGGCCAAGAAGGCCAATGGCATCCTGGCCTGGATCAGAAATAGCGTGGCTAACACGACTAGGAAAGTGATTCTTTGCCTGTACCGCACCCCAAGTCCTGTGCTGGAGAGATTCCAGAGCAAGGCAGTGAAGCTGGGGAAGGGTCTGGAGCATAACTCCTATGAGGATAGGCTGAGGGAGTGGGGGTTGTTGAGCCTGGAGAAGTGGAGGGCCAGGGGAGACTTCATCACTCTCTACAACCATCTGAAAGAAGGTTGTGACCAGGTGGGCATTAGCTTCCTCTCCCAGGCAACCAATGACAGGACAAGAGGGCACAGTCTTAAACTATGCCAGGGGAGGTTTAGGTTGAAGGAAGTTTTCAAAGAATTTCTTCACAGAAAGGGTGATTGCATGCTAGAATGGACTGCCTAGTGGTGGAGTCACTGCCCCGGAGAGGTGCTTAAGGAAAGACTGGGCTCGGCACTCAGTGTCATGGTCTGGTTGACAGGGTGCTGTTGAGTCATAGGTCAGACTTGATGATCTCAGAGATCTTTTCCATCTGCATCGATGCTATGGTTCTGTGAAAAAAATAAATTAATGTAACAGCAGAAGAAATCTTAAGAGATTTGCAGCTCTCCCTCTTGCATAGTATGTTATTCCTCAATATTTGTGAGAAATGAAACTGTTAAATATTTTCAGTGAAGTGTTTGTGTATAAATACTTGATCATATGTGGTAACAGGCTTTGGTCTAAAACATTCCAATGGTTTGGGAACTGCCAAGCTTCAAGTGAGCAGTCAGGGCTCTGCAAATGATGGGAGGGATGGTAATTAGAAAATAAAATGAAGATTATATTTTAATAATAGCAGGCTAAGCTTATTTGCAGTTTTGTTTGGTAAACTACTTGCAGCATGGTCGGCAGTGCTTAATGAAAAATAAGAATAGAAATGGAAAAGACTTATGGTGAGAATGCCTGTTTTACATTATGTTACTGCGGGGTTTCTATGAGGAGACTGAAACTGGGGTGAGTTATAATAGGAGTATATATACATTGTGTTTAAGACTGTAGCACAACTTTCTCAGGTTATTGGAATGATTTACATCTGCTGTGAAATATTTTAATTCTAGCTATGTTTTCCACAAAGTGAGTGTACACTTCATAAAGTATAGATCAAGAGATCTGAATTCATGTTAAGTACCAGTTTCCTTTTTTATTGATGAGATGCTCAACCATTTGAGCGTACTCTCTCTTTCTGTAAAAGAGAAAATAACTGAAGATACTTGATTGTTTCAGAGTAAAATGAAAAAATGTTGGAGAGAAAATGCGAGTCTTAATGGGAACATTTTGAACATATTGGTAACATACTGCAAAAAACCTTGGCAGTTTTCTTAGTGTCAGCTAGTTATTATCTTTCATGTGTGCACTTTCAGCAAAAAGACCCACGTTTTAACAATGAAGCATCATCCTTTTTCTTTCCTTGAATTGCTTTGGTAAGCAAAACTCTTGGTATCTCCAAAAGAAAGGAAGTATATTCATGTGATGAGAACAGCATTTGGATAATACATTTACACGATCTTCCTGCAAATACCCAATATTTGTTTTATGGTCTTTTATTGTTGGAAAAATACATTAGTTTTTCATATATTTGAAAATAACAAAAATATTTAGTTTATATTATATACTTATACATCTATATTGAAGTTATCCATAAAGACACCAGTGAAGAGTTAAAGAAGTGTTCAAACCTAGTCAGTGGTGCTTCTTTTTCTGCCAGAGATCAGGCCCACTGCTCAGGTTTTGAATCTACCTGGAAGTAAATCTGGAGTTCCCTGGAGGTTTTATGTGCCAGTTCAGGGTGAAAAGGGTTTGAGATCCTTTCTTTTGAATTCTGCTTTGTTTTTTGTGCAGCATTGGAGTCTTACTGACTGCTTGATAGTTTCCTGGGGTTTTTTTTTGGTTTTTTTTTTTTTTTTTTTTTTTTTTTTTTTGTTTTTTTGTTTTTTTGTTTTTNTTTTTTGTTATGGGACAGCTGCAGTGTGCAATTTTCCTATGCTTCAAAGAAACCAGAAGTCTGAAAAAATATCAGTGTAGCTTTCTTATCTTTGTAGAGGAAGAAACAAATAGCATTCAGCTGTTCTAGAAAGAGAGGCTCGCAGTTTCTTCCTCTTCTTCCTATATAGCTGCAAGTAACAGTAACTAAGACAGGAAGCTTTTTCAGCTTTCTAAGAAGATGACCTAGCAAGGGAGGAGCAACACCAAGGTGAGGTCCTTTCTACAAATGATGAATTTAAATTTCAGTGTCATTTTTTAGGTTGAAGGAACCATCCAGTTCTAACCACTAATGACAAATTTTTCTTCAAGCTCTGAATGCTGTTATGAAACTTAAGATCATAAGCTTCTGGGACCAAGGCTAAACCAACTTTTTGGGAGCCTGGTGCAGCTGGTGCTGTAATCTTTGTTCTTTAAGCCTATTTTGTTACAAAAGCTCAGAGAGGCCTCCAAAGAGCGTGATGTAATGGGATGCTGTTGCCTTGTTCGACTCCAGCACTGAGTTTGTTTCCTGCAAGTTTTTGCAGTTTTCTGTATTTTGAGGCAAGTCTGCTCCAAGCTGAGATGGGTCCTTGTAAAATAATTAGGTTTTGAAATTAAAATGTATGTATGAGTGTAGGAAACACCTAAGAATAAGGTAATGCTTTCTGCTGTGTCAGGGATTGATCTTTACATTTGTTGTCCAGGGGTATTTGAAACTCCATGCAGATTTATCTCTGTTTCATTGCCCTTACTCAAAACTGGTCTCACAAATACGGAATTCAGTGAAAATAATGGCTATCAAGTCAAGTGTTCAACTTCAGACAGGCTCTGGTGCCTAGATGACATAGAATCTGCCACATCTCCTATTGAGGAAAGCTGAATTAGCTCTCTCCTTTGTTTTCTGAGCGCAGACTTTTTGTTGTTTGTTCTTTTTTTTGTTAGTGACAAACTTCATGCTCAGAATTCAATGCTATTATTTTTACTTCTCCCAATAAGAAGAAGTATTAATAGGTAATGTAATGATTCAGGTATGACCAATCTTTCTCTGCATATAAAAATATAATCTTCATACAACATTGTGCCATCACTTGCTCAGAAGCTCAGGATCTGGGACTCCTGCAAAGGAGGATGTCTGTCCCAGGATCTCCTGTACCTGGTCAACTGGGAGGCAGCTCACTTCCCAAGGACACAGCTTGTATCCCTTGCAGCAGTTCTTCCATGCTCCCTGACGTAGGAATCCCCAGTTGCATCTATATTGGCCACCTGCACTGCAGGTTTGGGACAGCTTTCAGCAGCTCATGATCACTCCTAGGAGTGCATTGATATGGTGGTTGTTCACCATATCTTGCATTTCAAAAAATGAATATATATAGTAGAGCTTGACACTCACCAGTTATGTCTCCATACTAAGACAGCAGAAAACATGTCTGAAATGTCTGTCTTGCAGGTTTGGATTCTGCAGCAAAGTCCTGTTGCTTGGCTGTTAATTATACAGCACACTAAAGTAACAGAATTAAACCTGAGCAAAATAGTGGAATCAGATATATTAAGAGAAAAATGACTTTCAAGGGCACTGCAATGCAGATGACAGTTTGTCTTGAAACAGGAGTACAGAGGCTGTCGTGGTGAAAATTGGGTGTTACTTACCTTACTATCCAGTCACATGTTATTTATAGTTTGGGTTTTTTCCTCTAGAAGTTTGCATTTGTTGCTTCTCTTCATATTTCTATTAACTTCTATGTGTGATTTTTTAAGGCATTTAGCAGCTTCAGCAAGCCATAATGTGATTTGAAGAGACTGTTGAGATGCTTAGATTGTTAGTCTGAATTTAATGCAACATGAAAGAGAGTAACCATAAGAGTTGTAAATAGTCA
>VYZR01043664.1:34053-44892 GCA_013400675.1 Oxylabes madagascariensis
ATTGAATTACATCTGGACAGGCATCTGGACATCAAATAATTTTTCTGCAGTTTTATAGAGAAAAGCCTTTTTGTGGGAATAGCACAATCTAAATTACTTCTGAATTTAGCTGAATGTGTGTCAGAGATGCTTTATGTAATAGTTCTTATGATTGCTTTTAAAATATATCACTGTGGAGTCAGAAACTGATTTTTCCCTTAGTTTTCATTTTACTATGTTTTTGTATGTGGAACTTGTTTAGTACATAGAAGTTGTTTAGTACATTGTTTAGTACATAGAAGTTGCCTTGTGCTTGGTACTATATTGATGTTTTGGCTAGCCAATGTTTTTAAAAGGCATGTCTTCAAATTCTTATGAGCAAAGGTTTTGTGTTGATTGGAAAACTGATAGTACATTACTAAGTAGGCACCTTTTTGTCATGCTTTGGTTTATGTGGATTGTGAATTTTTCCCATTCTGTACCTAAGTATCCATTTTTTTGGTGGTGAATGATGGCACATCTGGTTAGTGGCCAGTCGCTAGTGATATTCCCCAGATCTCAATATTGGAACCAGTCCTGTTTTGTATGATGATCTGGATGAGGGGATCAAGTACACCCTCAGTAAGTTTGTGGATGACACCAAATTAGGAGGGAGTGTTGATCTGCTGGAGAGTAAGAAGATTTTGTGTAAGGTTTTGGACAGGCTGGATTGATGGGCTGAGAGCAATGGTATGAGGTTCAACAAGGCCAAAATCCAAGTTCTGCTCTTGGGTCACAACAAGCTGGGGGAAGAGTGGCTGGAAAACTGCCCAGAGGGACATAAACTCTGGGTGCTGGTTTGACAGCAGCTGAACATGAGCCAGTGTGCGCTCAGGTGGCCAAGAAAGCTAATGGCATCCTGAGCTATATTGGAGATAATGTGGCCAGCAGGACTAGGAAAGTGATTGTCCCCCTGTACTTAGCACTGCTGAGGCCACATCTCAAATTGTGTGTCCATTTCTGGGCCCTTCATTACAAGAAAGAGCATGTCCAGAGACAGGCAACAAAGCTGTTTGAAGGTTCTGGAGCACATGTCTTATGAGAGGTGGCTGAGGGAGCTGCAGTTGTTTAGTCTGGAAAAAAGGAGTCTCAGGGGTGACCCTATAACTCTCTACAGCTGCGTGGAAGGAGGTGGGGGTTGGCCTCTTCTCCCAGTTAACCAGCAACAGGACAGGAGGAAATGGCCTCAAGCTGTGCCAGAGAAGGTTCAGGTTGGACATCAGGAGAATTTCTTCACAGTTGTTAAACATTAGAATGGACTGCCTAGAGAGGTGGTGGAATGCCAATCCCTGGAGATATTCAAGAAACAACTGGATGTGACACTTAGTGCCAGGGTCTAGTCAACCATATGGTTTTCGGCCAAAGGTTGGACTTGATGACATCAGAGGTCTTTTCCAACCTTAATCATTCTATGATTCTATTCTGTAGTGAAGAAATGTGTAGCTGTACATTAAAAAAAAAAAAATTAACACATATGGGAATGGGTCATAGAGCCAAGCCTGGCCAAACAGCATAGTTGAAATGTGGCCACCTTCACAGTGAATGAGGGTCAGCTGTCCTAAGAGCTCTATGGGGATAATGTATCTTGGTGATGTTTCCTGTATTGTTTTCTTGAAAAAATTACATTCAGCAGTTCTCAGCAAGCAGGGAAAATAAATATTTAGCTAGTGTAGTACAGTGAAAGTTAATGTAAGTCTAATTGGTCTGTTAAAATGAGAATGTGGCAGCAAAGGAGGTGGAACTTCTCTGGGTGGCACCAGATTCCCATTTTTCCTTACATTTTCACCACTTGCCCTGCACATTGCTTAGAAGAAGGGAGAAACAAAGACATGATTGGTTTTGTTGACTGGTTCTGAAAATTGTTTTGGGGCTTAATCACTTGAGCTGAATGAACAATTTATGCTGTCTCTTCAGTTTCTGGGGTGCTGTGCTTTAAAAATTTGCTGCAATAGCTTTTCACCAGTTAAGATAAAAGTTTATGAGAGAGAGAATTGGAAACATCTAGTAAATAGAAAAGTTTTTGTCTTTCCCTTTTTGCTCAAATATTTGCTGTGTTGGCTGCGATCAGTAAGCTATCTGTAAAATAGGTTCCATCCAGGGACAAGAAGGAAGAGGTAAGAGGCTTTAATTAATCATATAGAAATAGCCGTTTTCTGAAAATAAGGAGCAAATCCAAGATGTTTGAAGCCAGGCTTGCTGGGTTTCATGGTGGGATGTGCCTACAGCATCCACTAGTGAGATCATGGAATAGGACAGGAAATTTCTCCCTAATGTCAAAGGAAACTTTTTTTTTCCTTCTAGTTCTTTTTATGAAACAACTGTTGAGGTTCCCCAACCCCCTTTCAAGGTTATGTTCTGGTAACGTATCGTTACGATTCGGGATGGCAGTACAATGATATGAAACTCCGAGCCTTCTTTTCAGAGGGCGTATAGCAAAGCTTTATTAGAAACACACTCTTTTCATACAGCACATTGGTACAATGGATATGATTGGTTCCTTAGAGCCTACACCTTTTTGTAAACATCTCTGCCAGTAAACAAGTTGGAAAACACCAGATGTCAGGAAGAGGGATATCTACAACGATTGTTTGGGTGCTTCCTTATGATTTCCCAGGCCAGAGTGAGAGAATTGTGCACTTGGCTTTCCCACAGGCTCCAAGCTAGTGCCTGAAGCCTAAAAATGTATTTTCTGACCACTGTCAGTCCCCACAGTAATGAATCAAAGGATTGATTTATTATTAGAAAACAGGTCCAGATGCCCTACTGCCCCACATCTTCATAGGTGGATTTGGCGGTGTGAATGTCAGCATACAGCATATGTCAGCATATGTACAGCATATGTAGTTTTGCTTGCTCGTTAAGTATTGGGATGGTGAGAGTCAATTGGTGAAACAGCAGTTCACAGAATTTGTAATGTGTGACATTCATATTTCTTGATATGGTTTGTTAGGGGAATATCCATGTGTTGAAAATAAAGGAAAACTTTCAGTTCCTGTGACATCTTTAAAACAGACCTTTGTGGTACACATATCCTATTATTCCATTTTATAATTTGATTTGTTATCCAATATTCTTTAATCATTGCATTCAAGAGGTAAGATAAATGCTAGTTTAATGACAAGGTCTAGATGATCAAGTCTGTATTGAGTCTATAACTCCCTCTCTGTAATATTTTTTCTAACAAGTAATGATTAACAGTCATTTTCACATTGCAGTTGCTATTGATGCTGCTGTATCATTGACTTGGCCTTCATGTTATTCACATAGTTGCTTGCATTCCACCTGTGTTTGGAAATCACCTACAAGAGAATAAATGTTTGAAGTTTGAGATCCAGAGTTGTTAAGTTAAAAGTGTAAAGCCATCTTAATTTCTTTCCATCATGAACATCTTTTTCCTCCTTTTGAATGATTCCATCACTCACTTTGCTTTGGCAAGTGGAGAACTATACACAGAAGAGTTTCTGACCTCAAGATGCTTGCTTGAAGTTGCCAAGTAAACTATATTTTCATAAAGTAAAACAAAAAGCATGGGATTTTCACGCTGAGAAGAGAAACTCCTTAAAATGCACATGAAAATATTTTCTGGACCCATGATTCCTTTTTAAGCTATAGCCACCTGTGCTAACAACTGCAGTCTATCTTCAGAGTTACTATCAGGAACAGGATTTTTTTCCCAGCTTGCAATGTATACTCACAACTTGTAAAAGGCACTGTGGCCTTCCCAGGTGGCCTAGTGCCACCACTGAGTGCTATCTCCACTACCTAGGAAGCTGGCCTTAGAGAAGCAGTGCATCCCGACACCATGCACAGCTCTCCCTGTGCTTCCCCCCTGTCCAATCCCTGAGTTGCGCAGTACTGAAAGAGTTGGATACTAATGGCAGTGGTTGTTTGAAGGCTTTGTGCATTTGGAACTCCTGAAACAGATGAGCAAAAGAAGAAAAACCAATCCCCAAAACTGCAAGCTCAGTTTGTGAGATACTGAGATTTCAAAGCAAAAGTGAATTCCTGATGCCTTTAGCATTGGCTGTGGACTGATGGAGTTGGGAAAGGTCTGAGACTGGCAAGGTCCACCCCAGAAACACGGAGGAAATACTGTCTGCTCAGTTACTAGAGAGTACTGCTGACAGAGACAGAAAGCAGACATCAGGCTGCTAATTATCTGCAGAAAAGAGAGGCTTAAAGGGCTTTTGAGGATGATAATCAGAGCAACTTTTAAGAAGTATCTGACGTAGGTCATACACACTATTTCAGCAATTTCAGATGATCTTGAATTATTATGTAGTGCCAGTGTAGTGGTTTTGGTTCACCAATCAGTTTCCCAGCCAATGCACCAATTAATGTAGTGGATCTAATGCTGGCCAAATACCAGTGCATCCTCTAGAATTATTTACCCATTTTCTGCTGCAAGATAATGATTAAAAGGAGAGGAAAACAGGCTCAAAACTTCAAAGGGTATAAAGAAAACTTTATTAACAGAATTAAAAAATAACAGGAAATCAGAATAAACCTTGAGAACACTTCTCCCCCCCCACCTCCTCTTTTCTTTTCTTTTCTATTTACAATGTAAAGAGACAAAGCCTGGGACTTTCAGTCTGTTTACCACCTCTAGAACAGTCTTTCTTCAGTTCTCTTAGGGAGAGGAGTCTCTCTTGCCATGCCATGGAGACTTCTCCACAAGAAAGAGTTCTTGTGGCTTCAAGGTCACAGCAAATGAAGGAAAATCCGTTCGCAATGTGAAAGTCCCTCCCATGCCTTGCAGCTTTCCCACAGCTGCTTTCATGGGCCATGGCAACTTATGGGGTACTATTTTAAGGATGAGCTGTTCTAGCATAAAAGCAAAAGTTCTCTTCATCTATCTCTGGGAAACAGGTTTTCTTCTTCTATTCCTCGGACAAGGTTTCTCATCTCTCTCATTTCTCTCTGTTCACACTTCTCATTGGATCACAATTACTTCAGCATCTGCTTGCTTCAGCACTGGTGCCTCTGTTCATGACTATAGTTAGAACACTGCATCCCTCCAATGCATACCGTGAGTTACAGGGAAAAGAGTCTGATGCATCAATCCTATCTTCACCATAGCCTCTCAAGAGAATTTCAGCCCAAGACTAAGGCATATCCTCATTCTCCTCCCATCTGGGATTTGACTCCTTCATTACTGACCTTGATGTCTCTGTGTTGTTTCTCTATGTGTCTTCATTCTCTCCTTTTCTCTCACTCGAGAGAGGATTAATGTCTGCAAGTTTCATCTCTGCACTCAAAGAGTTAATATCTTGCCTGAGCCTGCAGATGGCCATGTGATCTCTGCCTGGCAGTGGCCGAAGCTGTCGAGGGGAAATATTTCAGGCTGCACTGGGGAGGCTGTGCCAGGATCTCAGGGAGCTGGGCCAGAATGGCGGTGGCTACTCTGGCCGCATGGTTGTCCTCCGGCCCCTGTTTGCGACAGCCGCTCTGGCTGCGTGGCTGTCCTGCGGTCCCTGCTGTGCTCAACTCCAGCTGTGGGCTGCTCTCTGCACGGGCCACAGAGCCGTCTCTGTTCTCAGCTGCATGGTCTTTCCATGGCGTCAGCAGAATGGCTCAACGGCTCGTGGCTGGAGTGGAGTACGGCTCCGCTCCACCCAAAGGTGAGCACAGCCAGCCTGGTCCACCGGCCATGGTTGGAATTCGGTGGTGGCAGAATCTCAGCCGAGTGGCAAAGTGAGCCCAGCCCGGCCAGTGCTGCAGCAGAGCAGAGCCCAGCCCAGCCAGGCTGTGTGGGCTACATGGCAGAGTGGGGCCTGGCCCGGCCAGCATGCAGTTACCTGTTCAAAGTCCGGAAGCAAGAGAGAGCTTCCTGAGGTTCTTTAATTTTCACATCTCCAGAGAGGCGTGTCCAGCTTTCTTAGTGGTTTGACAATGTGTCAATATTCAAACCTAGCCAGCTGATTGGTTCCGTTAGGGCCGGAGGAAGCAGTCCTCTAAGAGAATCACTTCTGTAACTGATGGATTTTCTCTTTAACTAAAACCAAGCTATGTTAAACCATGACAGCCAGTCAGTTCCCAGTCAGTAATGCCACTAATCCTCTTTGTGTTCTTGCAGTTTTAAAAATATCCTACGAAGCACTATTTTAGAGGAAAGTGTGGTATCTGTGGGATTTTGTGTTAGAACAACTAAGCTGTATGTACACAAGGGGGCCTCCAAGATTAAATGACTCTGAGCTATACTTACTGTCAGTCATAAGGAAACTCAGAGACAGACTTTTTATTTGAAAGCCCACCCTAGCCTTTTGTGAGCTCAGGCATCCCTAATTGCACTGCATATGTGGATAACTGTGACCCACATTCTTTTGTACCTCACTTGCTGTGGAAAGAAAGTACATTAGTATGTTCAGGAGGTGGCTATTAAGTTAATTGGCACATCTTTATATCCTTGAGGCTTCAGCGAAGGCATTTAGAGAACTGCAAGGCAGGGAGAGATAAATAGGAGCAAAATAAAAATTTTGCTTTCCAAACCGTAGAGAAACCCATGAGTTGTTGATAGCAAAACTGAAGGGCTTAGACCAAGATCGTGAAGAGTGATTTGAAGGAGCCATTTCAAGCATCACCAAAGAGATGAGTCTTTATTTTAGGTTCATGACGTGTTTGTTCTACTCAGCTTTGCAAGCCACATGTATAGGAAGTATATTACCAGCTGTGAACAGACATATGTTTTGTGATATCTCCCAAAAGGAAGAAATTCTTAAAATGCAGGTCAAGTCTATATAATTGTCCTGTTATGTGGAACAAAACATCCAGATGTTCATCTAACTCTTATTTGGGAAAGTATCCCTTCTCACAAAAAGTTCACATTGAAATTACTGAGGAATAAGTATACCTTTTAGTCAGGGTCTGTGATGAGAATAAAGAACTGTACAAATTTAGCAAATTTTCCCAGTGCCCAGCGTAAGCCCCTACCTTTGGTAGAGGCAGGTCAGAGAATTTCCAAATAACTAGTGGGGCTAACTTTTGAGACTTAGCATAGCGTGAGGTGGACAGTGCAAGTAGCCCTCCCTTGTGATATTTTCTCAGGATATTTGTTTTAAGACTTTTTGTATGAGGATACTGTTCACAATCCTGAATGGTGTTAAGTGCATCAGTTCACAGCCAGGCATCATAGAAAAGAAAACTAGTAACAACATGGAAAGCAGTAACAAGAGTGTATGCTCTGATAACAGATGCAGAGTTCCTTGGAACTCACTCTTGTCATTCTGCTTTTGTATCCTTTGGAAAACAAGCAGCATCACAAGAAAAAATTCTAACAAGTTAAGTAAATTTTCAACATCCTCAAAACAGGAGTGTTCTGCCAACATATCATCAAGACTTGAGGACATTTTCTCATCAGTTTTGGAATGTATGCTCTAGTAGCCAAGATTTGCGAGGAGGATTTTTTCAATTTGAACAACAACAATAAAAAAGACCTTTAATTTGAGTATAGCTAGGGAAAGAGAAATATAAACTGCTGGCAAGTGTATTTTCTAGCAACTTGAGGTGTTTTCCCTTTTAAAAATATACACATTATTTTAATAATTCCTCAATGAAGTTTCAATGTCTTTCATTGGTGGTTTTAATCAAAAGTTCCTTTAAAAAAAACAGGTGATCAGAAGAGTTTTTGAAGTATGACGTGAACTCTGGCACAGATAGCAGTATTCAGCACAATACAGAAATTACCTTAAGTTCAGAAATGAATATAACTTTCTATTGAAAGCCACATCTAGCATATCCTTTTTGCATGTTTAGTATTGTTCTGTTGCATCTCCTTGTTGACGCTGCAGATGCAGTATCTACTTGTAGGTTGTGTACTTAGAAAAGCAAAGAGCTAGCAGGTCATAAATGAGTGCTAGAATAGTTGAATTCACACCTTCTCTGTGAGAACACTGGTGGATGCAAAATAACACAAATGACCTGTACTTTTATGAATGTTTACTTTTGCTGATAGTCATAATATGGTAGAAGAGTTGTCAGATAGATAAAAGCCTGGCATTGGAGTACCAGTGTTGAAGGGCAGTTAATGGGCTGGGGAAGATTACTTAAGGAGATGTTTTAGGCAAGGAACTTTCAACCAGTCATGGGTGGAGATGAGTGAGGAGAAAATTGAAGTAGAGTGCTGACTCTGGATAGGCACCATGGCCAACATCAGTTCAGAAGAGTTGTTCTACCTTTGGGGAAGAAATGAATGATGCTAAGGGTGGGAAAAATAAAAACCGAATATAATTATATGAATTGCCAGATCAGGCTCAGGAAGATTGGAGGGTTTTGGTTGGACATAAATGAGGGAGAGAATGGTCAGGTTGTACTGGTTGGTCAGTAAGTCATCCCATACAAGCTATGCAAGACTCACTTGGGAAAAAACCCAAATGGGGTCTGACTTGAAAATGGTAAGTCAAGATGAGGCTGAGGAAGTTTCAGTATCTTGAACTTGACTCATTGCTCATGTTATAATGATGAGGAACTTTTTTTTTTTTTTCTGTGATAAAGAGCTTTGAGAAACAGACTGTGAGCCAGCCTGAACTTCATATTTCTCATAACCAGGTCAACATTTGCAGTGAAGTAATAATACAGTTACTCGAGTAATTATCTGACTGTTTATCTGATTGACTAAGAGTGTGTAACACTCTAAAATGTTTCAGAAAGAAATTTTTCCAGATAAAGCTTCACACTGTCTTGTTGGAAGGAAAACAGCCAACCCTTTGGGCTATGTTTTCTATGCAAACTAGGAACTGCTATGAAGCTCATGGGGTAAACTGAGTTTTTCAAATGGATTGTGTAGTCATAGAGAAGTATTGCTCACTAAAAGCATGACCTAATATCAGCAGGAAGTGGTATCTGCAGTTTCTGTAAGGCCTGAGTTGCACTGCTGTTCCCTATTTGTAAGATAAGACAGCCCCAACCCTTCAGCCTCCTGGAGCAGTGTGAATATTGAATTTAGAGAGCCGACCACCATAGGAAACCACATAAAGAAACAATTTTCTCTCCCTCCGGAACAGCACACTGAAATTGAAGCCTGAGGCTAAATAGTGAGCAGTGAAGGAAAACCAAAATATTGACTCGTTAGCTGAGCTTCTCCATCTTAATCACAGAGCAAGCCAGGGAGTACATGGGAAAAGTTTTCTGGGTAGCCTTTAATTTATTGATTTGTGGGAGGCTGAACCAGTATGATACAGCCAAACTTATTTCTGCTATTTCCTAGCATTGAAAAGCTCTACTGTGCACCATTACTGGAATCATTCAAGTTGGAAGGGGCCCATAAGAATCACTAAATCCAACTCCCTGCTCCTCATAGGACTCCCTAATTAAACCACATAACCTAGAGCACTGTTCAGAGAATTTCTGAGCTCTGACAGGTTTGGTGCTCTATCGCTTTCCTGGAGAGCCTGTTGCTGTGATCGACCACCCTCTCAGGGAATAACCTTTTCATACTTTCCACTCTGAACTTCAGTAATGTTGTATTAATATTAATTATTAAACTGGACAGTATGCTAATGAAGCCAGAAAGTAATTTAAGTCAATCTTCCTGCATTCGTTAAACTTTTCCAAGCAACAATAGCAAAACCAGTGAATTCAACATTATCTTGTCATTTCCTTTTACAGACAATAAAACCATGGGCATCTGCCTGCCAGCTGTCTGGTCTGCAAAGGCATTGATGAGCAAAATGAAGAAGGAGTGCTCTTCTTCTGTTATCGATATGAGGGTTCTCTCAATTATCCTGGTCTTTGAAATCTCTGAAGGGATATGGCCTTGAGGAGAGGAGACAGTCTCTTGGGTCTATCCGGCCAGTGTCATCATACTGGACAGCTCTGTAATTAGAAACCCCTCTTGAAAGAATACAGGCTAGGCGTTGATGGAAGAGAGTTCATAGTTTGCCCCAGTTAGCAAGGGACATTTGAACGACCCAGAACTAAAAATGTTTTCAGAGGAAAAACCTGTGAATTTTTTCGTTTGGTTATGCAGCTGCTCAGACTTCATGTTCTCTCAATCACTCATAAAACCCTCCAGATTCCTGAGAGGAAAAGGCTAGTGAAAGGGATGCTTTGCCCATGAAGCACTTGTTTTTCTATTTTGTGTTCACTTAGAGGAGAAAATCTAACACATCTGTGGATGGTAGCTCTGTACTACTGAACCTAGATATTTGATTTGCTAAGCAGTGCCATCTTTCGTATTTCCAGAAGCCTACTAAAGATTGCAAGGAAGCAAATCCATAGAGAAACTGAATGGTAAGGCCAGTCCTCTAGCATTTTAGTAGTATTGCAGTAATGTCACTCCATTAGGCATCTTCAGGCATGCACTGATTTTCTTCTTACGTTTTTGCTTCTCATGAAACCAGTGAAATACTGTCTGAGTCAGGTAAGAAAGACAGTATTTGATCTATCATTTTCTAGAAATATGTGCCCTGATTTGAACCATGATTTTGAAGCTAAATGTCTGTCGAGCACTAATGTTGTGCTCAGGTCAGAATGTGAAAGGCAGAGAGGCATTTTCTGGAGATGCCTATAACCCAAGTGCATGGTTCAGGAAGCTCCTTCCACTTGTGCTTGTTCCAGCTGAGAATGTAACTTTTAAGTGCATATTTGAACTAACTCAGGAAATGTACCATGAGCATGAGCTTTGCAAACTGCTGTAAATACTGAAAATAGGTCACATAAATCATATGTTCTGTAGCAAAGAGATTCTCAGCTGCATGTCTGGAGCAAAATTGTTTATAGATTGAGATATCTAAAATTTAGGCATTTGTATTATAGCACATACCATAAGCACTATAGTTCAGGTGATGATCTAATCAACAGCAGGGCCTAGAAAGGTATCCAACC
>VYZR01043668.1:0-29665 GCA_013400675.1 Oxylabes madagascariensis
TCAAAGAAGAAGGTAAAGGAGCGTGTGAGTCCTGAGGGTCCTGTGCTCCTCACCATGGCAGTCAGCTATTGTCATAAGACATGGATCTGTATTTTATTCATAGTTTTGCTAAACAGAATAGGTTAAGATGCATCATCTCATTTTCATAAGGGGCCTCAGGGGACAGAGTAAGAACACCCATCCTGAATAAGAACATTTAAATGTAAAAGTATGAGGGGAAAAAAAGGTAGAGCAGAACACAAAACACTCTGTCCAGCTACAGAGACTAATGAACGATGACCCAGGTTCATTTACCATCAGCTAACTGAACTTCCTTAGTGTAAGCAGGGCTTGGGATAAATTGGAACATTTATTTCAGCTGACAGGACCAGAGTAAACAAGTAGATGCTTTTTAATTTCTCCTTTTAGTTAGGGGGCCATAAAAAGTCCAGGGAAAAGAAACCACATAGAAGATTTAGATTAGCACAAGAAATTTTAATATTGCCATCTGAGTAAAGGCTTGCCTTAAAAAATGAAAAGAAGCTTTTTAAGTTCAGAATGACTTGTCCTTAAAGGAAAGAACAACAACTTTTACTCTTTTACACATCCCTGCTCTCTTTTCTGCCTGCATGCTGGTGTCCTGAGCATCCCTTTTTCATCTCTTCACAAAAGTAGCAGTGGTTTAAAATCCTCTTGCATCTTGTGAGGAAAACAAAACAAAAAAATAAACATCATCACCACTATTAAAACTAAAACTGGAACACTGAGCTCTGTGTGTAAATTTGGCTCTTCAAATCCCTAACTAAACACTTAAAAATGACCTAATTTTAAACACTCAACTTCCTTTCATTCCATTTAAATTGCGGAGCTGGACTAGCCACAATATTGACTGCAGCTGCCTGTATCATCAACCCAAGGAAACTACAACCCTGATATTACACCTGAAGCAGCACTTCTGATTAGAAGACAATTAAAGAAGGAGTTAAGAACACCTTAGGTACTTTATCCCTGAGTAAAAGAACACCACCCTGTCTCACACAGAAAGGATACACTAAGCAAAACCAGTTATCAGAATGCCATGCATGAGTCTATCTGCTAAGTAGGAACATAGGGAGGAGTCTATCCCATCATCATTTAAGAAAATTAAGCAGCACTGTGACATGTATATAATGTAACCAGGACTTTACACACAGTGTCAAGTTGTGCTATCTATAGGAAGTGTTCCCTTTATGGAGAATAACGCCTCAGCTCTCACGAGTTATATCAGTTTTTCATCAAATTTATTTCACTTTTTATTGCTGTTCTTTAAGCCTTTAGGAATCAAAGTTTTTCCAAAACCTTTCCCTGATACAGAAAAAAAGCCAGAAGCCTTAGGAGTCTGCTGTATACTCTACTTTCCTTGCAGCGATCTCTGTTGAAGACTTTTTTAATTACAAAATGGCTTTTGGAAGGCACAGGAGAGGTTCAGCAAATTACTGCCTAGAGCACAGCATAAAACCCAATGCCAACAAGGGGGCACGTTCAGAATTTCAGTCTTGAAGGTCAGAAATACCAACTGTAATGAAAGACGGTTTGATTTCAAAGTGCTAAATGACAGCTGTGATCCAGAGATTTTTTTGTCAGATGTGAAGGAAGGCAGAATCCTAAAGAGGAGAAATTGGTGCATGCACATCTGGTAGAACAGCATCCAGTGATATCCTAGGGCATAATAAGGCAAAATAAGTTTTTAAAAGGCAGGTTTCAAAAATGCACACAAAAAAGATATCAATACATATAAAACTTCTTTATAAGCAGTTAAAAAAATCACTGTCTTGTTCTTGGATCCAGTCCAGATCCATAGCCTGGAAACAACTGTGGGATGCCTCACTCCACACCAGTGATCAAGGTCTGAAGAGCTGCACTATAGTGAGAGAAGAACAGGAACTCTGCATAGAGCAATCTTTCATACACATAGATTTAAATTTCATTTCTCATATTGGGAGGAAGAGTTCTCTCACTTTGGAAGAATCTAAAAAGATATATACAATTATTAAAAGTTATACTAATGCCCTTGATTGATCCTGCAGAATTCTAGTCATCACAAAAAATAAATTAAAAAAAAACAGTGGAGACTCTGGAACTTTACAGTAGAATGTATATACTGCTTTTCAGACTTTTTTCCCTGATCATTTCTGATCATGACCAGAGGTATGAAGAATCTCTGATAAGCGCAAAGCAATTTTTTCAAATTAAAAGTCATGTTTTCACCCTAGTTACAACTCAACATACATTTTGTGTTAAGAAATGCTGCCAAATTTTATCACTTAATTTGAAAAAATTCTCGTTTTCCTTGATGTACAAATTGCTACATTCCAAACTTCCAAACACATCCTACACAGCCTGGCCAAATTAACATATTCTAATAAAGCTTAGCAGATATAATTTTCACTTGTCCTGCAAGTCAATATGAAAAGGATGAATGTTGCCTATGATACTATTAGAAATATTTAGAAAAGAAGGTACAAAACATGGACATGAATAACTCAGTGGTATATGACTTGTCTATTTTTCTTCTCCCAAATTATACTCTCAGTCACCATTCTTTAATATCAGAGCCAATTGTCCAAGAGATCATGTGTAATTTTTGCCTTTTAATTGCAAGTTCATCCTTTTTGCATTTTTGGTCCATACTTTTTCAGGGAGTTCAGCTCCAGTCTTTCCTCATCCTGGTTTGCTTAGTTGCATAATACAACCTTATTAAAGATTACAGTCTGCTGCAAATGGCTTTCTTCTGCCTGGAAATACAGAGAGAACTGAACTAAGGCGGGCAGCATTTCAACAATAAGTCAGACTAATTCCAGCAAGGCAAACTAAATAATTTTCTGTCCCAATTACTTTGGATAATCTTGAATTTAGTCTTATGCCATCTCTCTATGCAGTACTTTGCCGTGAACTGGAGACTTGCTAATGCACCCTGACCTGCTTAATTGGCAGCTGAAGCATAATTGATATCAAAACAGATATCAGAGGAAAACGTTAGCCAGTTCACCAGATTTCCCATGCCCAAAAAACTTCAACTGACTCATTAAGAAATTACTGTAAGAAATGAGATAAGGAAGAGCAGTGACATCCTAATTAACAGAACAGGAAACACATAATCAGCAGGAGAACCGTTTTGCGTAGTGGGTGCACTGTGAGATTTTCCAAGTAAATAAGGCAAATGCTGTGCCCAAACTCACATTTCCCTGCATTGATGGTGCAGTTTTCTCAATACCACACACTACTGAGAGTTTAAATAAACCTGCCCAACAGTCAAGTCTTAGTAATCTGCCTATCAAAAATAGATCAGTTTAAAAGATGTTTGAAATCTTAACCCCATCTCTTGAGATTATATCCGCTTCCTGTCTGTTTCATTTATTTAAAAAATACTTTTGCTCCATTGCAGAAGAATGTATTTTAACAAGAAATAGGCCAAGACTAAAAGACTTCTTCCAAGTCCTTAACAATTCAGGTGGGGCACCCATCCAAATCTGCTTTGGATGCAAGTCAGATGCAAAACTGGAGAAAAACTGTTCTCTTGTTCCAGTTCAAATATGGACAAAATCTCAAAATCTGTTTTGAGACAATGAACATGTGTCTCAGATGAAGCATAATTAAAAATACTGTTCTCCTTCATCTCCTGTTTCAATTCTTTGTAGACAGTCCCACTTTACCCTCTTGCACCATTTTACCCAGCACTGCTGATGGTCCACGTGACACTGAAGCAAAGCTATCTCCTCTTCCCAGCTATAGATTTTCCACCACTTTCTCCTGTTCCAACCCAGATTTAACACTTCACCAAAATATGGTGTGATCCCCTCCATTTCCAAAGTAGATTCCCATAGATTAATACACATGGATTTATGAATCAACACATAGCACATTTAACGTGAGAAGTTCCTCCCTTTTTGTAACCACACTCTATATTCTCAGGTACAGGAACTACATTGGAATAGAGTTACATCCAAAACCATTAATTAATGGCTTAATCCATCCCACAGGAAACTAGCAGAGGATTTATTTTCTGCAAAACCCTGCTATAAGGAAGGCTAATCTACACTTACCACGTGTTTAAAATCAGCAGCTTTTCCTCCTTCATTAACCCTCATTCATTCTCACTTCATTTCACTCATAAAAATCACTTGCAAAAACCCCCAAAATATCAGATTAATGAAAACAAAGTAAATCTGACTTGCACGGGGTTTCTTACATCACGGCCACCTTCCTCACCCCCAGCAGCTGCCTCGGAGTCTGAGCAGAGCAGACCACACGTCGTGATGCCAGACACCTCCCTGCTTCCCGCAGCGACCGCTTCCAACCCAGCCGAGCCACGTTCCGGGAGTGGAACAGGTAAAGGGACACAGACCAAAGTGAATCCTCACCCAAACATATGAGGTCTACACAAAAGCACCCGTGAGCAACCTGTTAGTTGGGAGGCAACTGACCTCCCCTGTAATGTTATAGGGAAAATGGGAAAGTTCAATTCCTTAAAAGCTTAAGAGTTCAGCATGAGATGTAAGGAACAAATTTTTTCCCTACAACAATCTGCTCTTTGGCACTGCCTCAGAATACTTTACTGCCACGTCTTACTTTGAAATGGGAGGATGCCAAGAATGAGATAAGTGCAGACATCCATGACTGGGAAACACAAGTAAAAGGCCTTCTCCAGAGCCAATTACAGCCTTCGACGCACAAGCACTTAAAAAAAAAAAAAAAANATCAAGTTCTTACCACTGGACTACAAATAAGCATTTAAAAAAGCATGTTTTTGAGGGGAAGGGGGATTATTACTTTTTATTTTGGAGGAGGATCAAAGGAGGATGACCAGGATGAGAAATTGCCTGCAAATCTCAGTACCACAGGAAAGAAAAAAAGAAGAAAAAACTCACACAAAGCCAAGAAACAAATGGATAACTGGAGAGAAAAGAATCCCTCCCTCTTTCATCGTCTTCTCCGAAGTTTCAGGCAGAATTTCTCTTAAATTGTAGGCTGGGAGCAATGAAAAAGAGATGAGGCATTTGTAATCACAATGGAAGCAAGGGAATATATCAAAACAGCTCTAGGCACAAATGCATTAGCTGGGACAGCAAGCCCACTGCCTAAGCCTGCTACCACAACTCCCTGCCCTGGCCATAAATTAGCCTTAACATAATGGGAAGCACCAACATCACAGAAGAGTAGACATTGTCTCTGGGAGCCAAACAGCAAAATATGCCAAGAGAAGAGAGGAGAAGAAATTCCAGCACTGATCTCCAGCGATGCTCTGCTGTCCAAGTCTCTGTGCAGGTCCCCGAGCTGGGACCCTCCAGCTCCTTCTGCTACTGGCACAGATGCTCCATGTGGCNAGCAACAGTAAATTTATCTCTCTGCATTCAAGTAGAAACACAGCATTAATTTCTTTAGATTAAAAAGCTCTCCTTTTTTCTTAATTGAAAGCTCCAAAATATCCAGCCAAATTGAAATAAAGCATTCGTTTCTTCAGAACACGAATCTTCATTCTCAAAAAGATACAAATGCCCACATTATTACATTAAGTAGAGATTATTCCTTATCTGCTATTCAATGAATGGAAACCCAGATTACAGCTGAGACTAGCATGAGATATAACTGCTGTAGTGGCCAGATTTGTCTCCTGACAGTTCCATTTGGCTTCTGTCTTGCTTAAATGTCTGATAGCACTTTACCATATAATTTTATCAACAGTTTTTTCCACTACTAAATATTGTAGTCAAGATGACGAAAAAATGACAATGTGACCACAGTCTTCATTTGAAACCTTTTAGTTTGGCACATTTCCTTTTGGAAAAGGAAGAGCTAACTTAAGTCAATTAGGGAAAACGTGGTATGAATACTTTATAAACCATCAGGGGAAAAAAAACTGAGTGAAATTAAATAAGCCACAGCAAGTAATTGGCTATTTAGATTCAGCTTCATACACACTTAAGCCTATCAGGGATCCCAAACTGACCCATTTTGCATCCACCATTCTTGCCCGATTAGAAAAATTCAGGTGCATGAAGCCAGAAGTAGAAGAGGAAGATCCATATAGTGGAATGATGACACCAAGGTATGAAGTCACTCAAATGAAAAGAGCTCTGAAATCTCTAAAATCAAGCAAGTTCATGAGTGGATGTCTTTCCACCAGCCAGACCAAACAAAACTGAAAATTACCTTCAAATAACAGCAGAAATGTGCTTTAGCTCCTCTTTCTCTTGCCTGACATATTCATATTGCCTCTTCCAAGAGCTCTAGCAACTTCAAAGTCCTCAGTTCCACTTTTCCTTCTTTGCTAAGTACAGTGATGCCTCTGCTATTACAGAGGACAGACACAGATAATTTAATTATATATATATTTAAACCATTAAAAACAAACCCTAAACAAACCATTTCGAAAGGAGTTGGGGCCAAATTCAGAATAGGACAATGAAGCCCAGCACATTACTTCATTTCCTCTGGAGACTATGAAGGAGATCCTACAAAAGCCAACAGTTCAGAAACTCAGCTGTGTGGGGTTACATATCCAAAGGTGTTCACCCACCAAAGAGGCAGGTGGGATCTGCAAAGCCCCAGCCCCAGTGAGTTAGATACTTAAACCCCTTGAGGTCAGGAGAATTAAGACCTCAGGTGAACATGGAAATGTCACTAAGTCCCACGCATCTTTATTAGTTCCCAATATAACTCTAAAAAAACTCAAAATCCAGCATAACCCTTGGTATCAGTGGAAGTTTCAAACTCCTGCTTTTCTAGAGAGGGTTGATTTGGGTCTCAGCTACCTTCTTAGGCTGGCTGCAGCACAACTTCAGGTGATTTTGTGGTTTGCATTGTCCAAGAGATCTATCAGCAGCATCATAAGCATTCTTGGTTATATTAGAAATAAATGGCAAAGGACCAGAGCAATATTTTTGTGAACATGTGCAAAAACACTCCAAAAGAAGCCAAGGCAGAGTCCTCACAGTTGCTGCAGCATTGGCACAGCAATGGGAAAAGGGCAGGAAGGAGGGAGAACCCAAAAAATTATTTAATTGGTTTTATTCAAAGTTTCCACACAGAGGAGAATTTACCTTTGGCCTAAAACCAGGAATGAAAAACTCAGTCCAAAAAGAATGCTTCGGCCAGGGCCACGTACAGCTTGAAAAGGGGGCTTCTTGTGAGAGCTGGAGCACTGTGGTTTGTCTGGCATCTGCTATCACATGTTTTGCATTTTCCTTTCTTAATGACATTATGCTCCCTGTAAGTACTGAAAGTAACAGAGATTTACTTATTTTACCCATTTTTCCCATATGTTCTAGAGGTGCATTAGCATCATTTGCCGATTTACTCCATTTTATAAGTATTTAAGGGATTTTGAATGTACAATAGTCTAAATTATTCAGCCTGAATTTAATTTCATCAATGTTTTATGTTCATTTTCTGTGACTCTTCTATTCCACAGAAAGAGTCAATTGTCTTTTGCAAAAGGTGGTACTTGGACCAATATACAACATAATGTTTCAAGCATATTGAAATATAATGATATACACAGACTACTCCAAGAAACCTCTCTTTTCTAGTACTTTCCATAAATCTTAACAAAGAAACTGAAATATTTTTTTTCTAAAGGAAAGAGGAATATGTACTTGGTAAGGTCTATGCAGAAGATAAAATAAAGGTTATATAAAGAGAAACATGACCCTGATGCCTGATAAAAAGAAATAATTGTTAAATTAACTTTCATCTGTTGGCTTTTAATTGTACTGGCCGAAATAATTGAATAATTCCCAATTTCAAAACTGGTGCAACCACTTCAGTATGAAAGTAAAGTGATACTACAATCACTTTTTGTTGAACTCAGCCGAGCTGACCTCTTGCAAGCCACCAGAGCATTGCCACATCCACTGATTTCCTACAAATGGAAAGAGAGGGATGCTTTACTCACTTTGGGAAGTGAGTACTTCCTCACATGGCTCATGTCTATGGCCTGGGGAAGATTAAAAGAGGGAGATCAAACAGCCACTGAGGCAGGAGGCTGCATATGCCACTTTTGGTCCACTTTCTCTCTATGATCCAAAAATTGTCTCTCCAACCACCCCCAACTTTACCCTCTCCATATGTGGGGAGGCTGGACCAGCACCCTCCAAGGAGCTGCCAGGTAGAAGGAACCCAGGGAACTGCAGCTCATCAGCAGCTCAGAGGTTCCAGCAGGGGAGAAGGGCAACAGACACAAATGTTGGGGCACCGAAGTCCCCAGTTTCTTTCTCTCAGAAGCAGTGGGTGATACTGCATTCCGTTTGGGCCTCAATATGCAGAAGAGAATGAAATCAGAGGACATATCAAGGAAGGGGCACACTTTAGAACTGTTCATGCAAGAACAACTCTGAAAAATGGTAACATTCCTTACAAACCAGGGGCAAAAAAGGTAATACTGAAACTCAGTAATTCCCTCTGCCACAACAGAACAGAACTTTCCCAGTCTTCCAAAGAGGATTTGAAGATGACATTTATTGTTTTACACTTCAGTGAACAGAAGATGCAGAAAACTAACAGAAGAGAGCAACAAGTGTATTTACACAGCTAGAATTTCAAGAGGAGCAGGTGTATTTTGAAAGGAAAGAAAGGCCACTTTCTGCTCTGAAACTGGATTTAAGGAACACAGAAAACACCGAGTTTTATGTTATTTGTATTAAAGATTTGGCTGGTTCAGAAGCAAAATAGAAATTCTTTATCTGAAAATTAATGCCTGCAAAGTGACCAGAAGGCTTCAATTGTTTTTCCTAAAAGAGATTTTTTTTATTATTTTTTTTTTTTTAATATGAATTATCTCATTTCCTGATTAGGAAACTAAAAGTATGAAATTGTTTTCCCTCTGGCTATATTCCAGCACTGGCCCAAGAACATACTGCACCAGGTTAGTTATGAAGAAAGTCCACAAGAAATGCAAGCATCTACTTCTCATCTCTCCTGATAAAGTTTTCACCCCACAATGTAAACATGGGCTCTTCATGCCCATGTGTATTGACAGACACATGCCCAGATGGTTTTGTAACTTTTTTGTTGCAGTTATTACTTTAGCTCCAACAGTATCTGCTCTGCTTTGGGAGCAGAGTTCGTGCCCAGTTCTAGACAAATCACTTAAAGTTCATTCCACCATCACTTCTCTTGCCAGGTCTCACAGAGAAAAGTTCCATACCTGGAAAAATCTTCCCTTCTGATGAATACCAGAGGGCCACAGCTCCCCCAGGAATTGTGAGTGCCCATGGGCTGGTGAATGGCACAGGGACACCCTGTGAGGAGCAGTGCATGGGGGGATGTTTCAGCATGGCTCCTAAGAGTTAAACATCCTGTGATATCTATTTTCAGTGAAGACAGAGAAAAGAATCTACACCCACATCTTTTGAATGCACAGAGTCATCAATAAAAGGAGTCTCCTGCTCCAAGCCATAGAGTCATAAATCAAGGCAAAACAAGCCATTGACCTGTTTTTATTCTTATGTGCAGATACACCACTGCAGCGAGGGTTTAAGGCCATGACAAGTCCTGCTGCATAAATCAGCTCTCTCCTATGTAATGGTGTGAAGGATAAATCCAAATTCACACTGACAGCCAAAACAGAAGAGTGGTGTTGTGGTGGGGGGCCACTGGCTGGATGCCAGATGCCCACCAAAGCTAGTCCACCACTCCCCTCCCCAGATGGAGAGATAAAATACAAAATACTCTAGTTTAGCATAAGGACAGGGAGAGATCACTCCCTAATTACTGCCACAGGAAAAACTCAACTTGGGGAAAATTAATTTAATTTATTACCAATCAAATCACAATACAGTAGTGATAAATAAAACTCAATCTTAAAAACACCTTCCATCTCATCCCTCTGTTCTTCACAAGCTCAATTTCCTGCCTGAATTCTCTGTCTCCTTCCCCACAATGGTGCAGTGGGATGGGGAATGGGGGCTGTGGTCAGTTCATCACACGTTGTCTGTGCTGCTCCATCCCCCTCAGTGGGAAGACTCCTCACACTCTTGCCCAGCTCTAGTGTGGGGTCCTCCTTGGGCTGCAGGTGGATCTCTGCTCCCCCGTGTTCCTCCATGGGCTGCATGGGGACATCCAGCTTCACCACGGGGAATCTCTGCTCCAGCACCTGCAGCACCTCCTCCCTTTCATCTGCACTGACCTCGGAGTCTGAAAGCTGCTGCTCTCAAATATTCTCACTCCTCTGACCACAGCTGCAAGTTGTTTCCCGTTCTTCTAAAATATGTTATCCCAGAGGCACTCCCACCATCACTGCTGGGCTCAGCCTTGGCCAGCAGCGAGCCCCTTTTGGAGCCCGTGGCACTGGGGGACATCGGGGGAGATTTTAGCAGCTGCTCACAGAAGCCACCCCTCCAGTCCCCACACACACAATATCAAAACCCAGCCTCACAAACCTGATACAAACGTTCCTCTCTTTTTGGAAAAGTAGAGCTACCCTTTAGGAAGGTGTCTGTATAAATACTAAAAAGATTGAGGAGTGATTATTATCTTTCAGAGAGCAGTGTTAATACAGGCTTTAAAAAGAGATCAATGGGCGTTTTTGTATTAGTCACATTTTTGGCAGCTTGTCCATATCTGGAAATACATATTTTAGAAGATCAAATCAGCAGCCAACCTGTGCTAAAGACAGAAAAAGGAAGACAGTAAAAGCACATATCATACAATTATATTAGTTCTCCCTTCTAGAGAATATTTTACAATTATGTCTGGCTAGTCAAACCAATTTCTCTTTACTGCTCACTGGAACACCATCTCTTCTATTTCCTCCAAGTTGACTAGGGCTTTTCTGTTCCCCTTCTTCAGTTCTTCTATTTCGCAAATGTTTTGCAAATACATTCTGTCTTGGATTGGGCTGCACTTAACCGGAAAAGAGTTCACCATTCCCTGGGTTTAAAATGAAAAGAATCAGATGAACAGAGAGAGATCTGGTGTACATCACTGTCCAAAGCCTGCGTGACCAGGGTCAAGAACAACTCTGCTGAACACAGAACAGAGAAGCAGGTGCACCTAAGAAAAGTCAGACAGCCCAAAAACACATAGTGCAGAGAATCAGACACAGAATCCACTGAAAAACAGTACTGGGGGAAGAACCAGACTTTGAGTTAGTTGTTGACCTTGGAGTTGGAGCAGGAATCTGTATCCCTTTGCCTGAGTTCAGTGAGAACTCAAAGAACTTCCTTTTTCTTTGTAAACAAGCAGGATGTACAAAGAATATCTGAGTCCATCACCTTTCCCTAACTTCAAGCGTCTCCAAGAACCCAGTTTTTGGCAAATCTCACTCATGTCCAGAGGCAGCAGTACATGCAAATGCTTTATAGTTTAAAATGTCGTATGTTGATGCTGACAAGTTCAAGACATGAGAAGGGGTTGCTATGGAAACACATGCAGTATTGCCTGGAACATAAGGCAACATTTTACATTAGGAATTTTTTAAAAAACCAACCTTGGACCAACAAATTAGCTCGTTGCCAAATTAGGTTTAGGATAGGGAAAAATTAGTTTGTTATTTGTTCTCAGACAGAAATATTTGTGTTTAGAAACAATAAATCTAAATGTAATGAAAGCATTTGCACTATATTTTGGGTTATTTTCCTTCTCTCAGAGCAAAAAGTAATTTTCTATTTAAAGAGTTTCTGTTGAAGCAAATCCATCTCTATATTCCCATGTGCTGGAGTTTCCATCTAATTTTCTTTTTATAATTAATGAAATCACTTTAATGAATGGTTATGTTCTTTGCAGGGTTAAACCTTTAACTTTTATATAACCTTATTTGCCTGTGTACCCACAGTGGTCAACAGAACAAATATAGGAGTAGAACTGATCAGAAAACAGCAGAATTGCACCCTTGGGCAGTCTGGCAGCTCTCAGTTGCTTCCTAAGCCCTGTTTTATAACCCTGTTTGCAACCTGTCACCGTTGCAAGGTGACACCTGCCCTTCTGGGGTATTGCTTTGCAGTGGCATCTTTCAATGCCAATCTCTTCTGCTTCATTCCCTGCCCTCCCAACAAGCACAAGAACCATTTTGAATTCCCCAAATAACAGTTTTATTCTGCAGGCCTCACGAAAAGCCTGATTCTAGAACACAACTCCTACACACCCATGTACTCAAGGGGAAAAAAAAGCCTCTCCAATTAATCTTTCTCACATAAAGCATAAAGCCTTTTGTTTTTTCTTCTGAAAACTTTCTATTAGTTATCCACTGGATTTGAAAGAGAAGATTTATAAAAAGGGGACACAGGGTTCTACTTCTGACACTTTATTTTTGGCAGTACAGAAGAGCATTTGAGCTGCTGGGTCTCAGACTGACTCTTTCCTTTCATCTTTTCCTATTTTGAGTATTCTAGAAAATTTCAGTCTACTAGAACATCTATTTTTTTGGGAGTTTGGGCCATCACAGAATTGAAAAATGTACTCATCTACAATTCAACTTAAATTAGTCTCCAATCTGCAGCTGCACCTGGCAAGACCTCATGATTTTTGCAAGTAGAAGGCTGAGATACACTTGTAAACACAAATGATGTGGTCATGGTATCAGCATGGCATGATCAACATTTTTGCCTGATAACTTTAGTAAAAATCTAAACCAAATTACAGACATCATTTCTTCATAAATACCTGAGCAGTGAAGGTGGGAAAACCTCTTTTTTGCTAAGTTTAAGAGAGAGGGTGCTAGGAAACCTGATGACAAGTATCTGAAACAGAAAAAAGCCCTGTGAACTGGCTCGAGAGCACTGTCCTTCAGTAAACACAGCAGCAGGAAACAATGCCAGCAAGATGTTTTCAGAAAACATCTCATTTAGGGTTGTGTTGTCAAAGACGCCTAAGGAGAACTGACAGCCAAACACAGATGGGCTCCTCATGTCCTCAAAACCTCAGCTTACATGGTTACAGTTGAATCCCAACACATCCGACTTGTTTCAAATGAGGGATGTTTTCCAACCATCCCACTGTCTTAGGGAAATTCCCATAAATGCTTTTGGTGAGTGCAGACCTCCTGTCTCAGCAGGGTTGTAGGCTACTGAATTCAAGGGCCGCTGCTGCCACCCAGGCAAAGTGGGTCACAGCAAGAGGAATGAGGAACAGCATTTCTGAGTTTTAAATGCCAGATCCTTTTAACATCCATCCAGCAGCCCATATAAATTCATTTATTACTGTGTTTTTAAGCTGTCTGCACATGGTTGGGTTTTGGCCAGCTCCAGAACAGCCTTTTTTAAATTTTATTTTTTAAATAAAACCCACTTTTTATGCAGATCTTCCAGAAACATTAGATATTAACTTTTACTTCACCTTCTACTTACTACATCAATAACAGTGAAAAGCTGTTTCTCTTTTCTTTGAAATCTAGTAAATCTGTGTTCCTTAAGTATCTTACGAGAATACTCAGGCAAAGTAAGTGCAAATTATTAGTACCCAATTTCAATGTGGTTTAAAGTATAACTTTTCTTCTGTCACACCTCACTTCCCATTTTTTTCTTATTATTACCTTGAATAAGGTAATACTTTTTGACTAAATGTGGCTATGAAAACTGATAAATAGGCAGGATAAATGTCAGGATCTTTATAAATTCAGTTCTCTTAAAAGTCCACCATGTATCTGTGTCAGAAGAACTGAGGCAGAGAAATATGGGAAAGCTCATCTGTAAAAATGCTGAGACTTTGGCTGCAGTTCACTCAACTTCACAGGGTTCATCACAACAGAATTTGGCTCTCCTCTCTTCTGTTTTCTTCACTACTAATGGATACTTTACTATTTAATTAGTGCAGCATGATCCAAATCCCATCAAAGTCAATAAAAACTCTTTTCATTTATGTTAACGGGTTTTGGACCAACTCCTGGTTTAATACCAGAATCAAATAAAACACCCCTAGGAAAAGAACAGATATACCAAGCTTACACTTTAAAGCACAATCTTAAAACCTTCCTAAGGTTTTTACCCGCTTTAAAGTAAATCTCATTATTGAACATCCTACAAAAACAGCTGGACAGCTCTTTTTCTGCCAGTCCGATTAAAGTGTCAGAAGGCATCTCGATGTGTGCAGAGCTTCTCTGTGAAAAACCTTCCCACGGCTGAAGGTGACGCCTTCCTGGAGCTTTTCTTAGGGCTTCTTTGCTCTGCAAGGACAGGAGGGTTCACCCTGGGAGGTCAGACCTGGCAACAGAACTGTTTAAAAAGTCCTGCTCCAAACACTTGTTCTTTGTCTGGCACCACCACAGTTGTGCCAATTCTGCATCTGTTGGGCTGCTCTGCAGAAAACTTCACCAATGTCATTCAGCCACTGAGGCTGTTTGCCCAGAGACATCCACACCTGACCAGGTGGCACCAGGACAGCCAGGACCCAGCTGAGGAGAGTTCTGCTCAGCAGAGCAGTCAGCTCTAGTACAGCTGAACCTCCATAGCCACTTTAATCAAACCAGCAGGAGAGAGCACCAGCTATTTTTGTCACACAGAGAGAGGAGGCTTCCTGCTCTTAGACTATACCACTGTCACTTCAGAAAGCAATGAACCACAAAGCAAGCAAAATGACACTATGTAAACAGAGAGATTAAACCTTCTCCTGATACTTTTGACCCATTTTGGCAATACCAAGCAAGCCACACAAAGCCACCACATCATTTCTAGCATAGCAGCGTGGTTTAATTGACTGGCACATTAAACATCAAAGTTCTGTGTAAAGTTTGACCACAAAAATCACGTTCAGAAATCACATCCAACCAGTGCTGACTCAGCAGCAGAGCCACAGGATCCTTTTTTTAAACTCTCAAAAGCCCAAACAAAAAAAAACCAAACTTGTGCTTTTGGTTTCAATGCGTTTTTTTCATTTCCCACTACTCCAACCTGGCAGCACAGTAGGCTGAGGGACAGATTCCCTTGAAAACAACTTTGGCAGAATGTTAATAGAAGAAAATTCAGGGTGAGGTTTAGAGGTGCTTCAGTCCCTTCTGGGCTGGAGCTGTGACCCTTCCCATGGAATCAATCACAGCAGCTCTGCAGGGGACTGTCCTGCAGCACACCAGGACACGTTGGTGATGTGGGCACGTGTCTCCAGCTCCCAGCTCCCATCTGCCCAGTGCCTCTGGGCAGCCCTGACTCACCTTGTACTGACACGTGCACTGGGCTGGGAGGTGCAGGAACCTCTGTTTGCTCTCCCATGGAGTCAGATTCCAGCCCTGCCCTGCAAACTTGCACTGAGGATAATTGGGGGCATCACTTCTTACTTCATTCTCTCTTCTGGAACTACTCCTTAAAATAGAATATTCACTGAGCAAGGATTCTGTTGTGAATTGCCAGGAAATAGTGTTTTCTGCTCCTTCCTGCTGCATGGGCCACTCACAAGCTATTCTCACCACCTCAGCACTCCAGTGCCAGTGCTCAGCATCTTGCCCTGCTGACACTGATCAGATGTCTCCAGCGGCTCTTTCTTTTGGCCTTCTTTCTGACACATCCCTTCCTCTCCCCCCGATCCCAAACAGACAGTCACCTCACTGCTCTTAGCACTACACCTCTCCACAGGAACCACAGTGCATTTTTCCCCAGTGAAGGAAGTCTTTCCAGCTCATGAAAAGGAGAGCAGAACTGCCCAGCAGCCCAGCAGCAGCCAGAGGGGAGGGAGGTAGACTTCCAAACAATCTGTGCAGCTTTGGAATTCAAACCCATTCGCTGTGGTGGAGCAAATTCACCAGCTCCTGGCAACAATTTCAAAGATGGCCATTTGGTCCACATTCCTTGGCAAAGGAGGGATGCTGACAAGGTCCCTGGCTCCGTGAAGGTGAGGAGTGAGAACCAACAGGCTCAACCATCCCCTAGAACCAGCTCCAGGGAGGAAATCCTTACAAGGTGAAAGCTGCCTCCACACAGACTAGAAAACACAAGTATTAGGGCTAATCTAGCCAGCACACCGTGAGATACAGAGGATTGGATTTGACCTGATAGGTCTCTGACGTCAGTGAAAAGTGGTCTTAATATAAACAAATATAAAATGAAAAGAGAAAAAAAAACAATGCTTTCCCACAGTGGGATAGCTAGAATCTACTGCAGAACTTGCAAGCAGTGATTCAATACTCCAAAAATTATATCCTTGGGTTAAAGACTGCAAGGAGTTCATTCTGGAAGTGCACTATAAAAGCGTTACCTAAGCACAAATATTTCTTAAACCCACAAGTCAAAGCAAACACCTCTTCAAATCACCCAAAAGGAACACAAAATTGCCAGAAGCAGCTAAATCCTTCAAAGACCTAAGTATATCCATCACGGATGAATTTCACATTACTAGCATTGCATTTATTCCACAGTTTTGCTAGTCTTGTCATGATTTCTACAGGCTTGCATAATAACATGAAAATGTCACAAAAATTACGTGAGA
The DNA here is from genome assembly GCA_013400675.1 of Oxylabes madagascariensis. Taxonomy (NCBI): domain Eukaryota; kingdom Metazoa; phylum Chordata; class Aves; order Passeriformes; family Timaliidae; genus Oxylabes; species Oxylabes madagascariensis. Next base: position 16,366 of record VYZR01043668.1, read on the forward strand.
ATGGAAACCCAGAGGCAGGGAGGCACAAGGCCCTCAGTGAGCTCTGTGTGACAAGAAGCAGTGCCTGGAGCTGTGTCTTTAACCCATCTGCCCATTCGAGACCAAGGATCCCTTAAAGATCCTGGGATTCCCGGTATCCCTTTCCAGTGCACTTCGCCATTCCCAAAACACAAACCCTAAATATGTTACCTAGTGCAATCTCATGAAAACATATACACATTCACAGACCTTGTGTGTCCTGCTGCCTCCCAAGAAGGAGTCTCTCTTTTCAAACCATGGGAGCCTGTAACCCAGACTGTCGGAGGAGGGCATATCTCCACATGAGTGTGAAAACATCTAATTACATAAGGCCAGGTCCTCAGCTAATGCAAAGTGACAGAGCTCCCAGAAATCTGTAGAGACACGATGATGCAGATTAACAGAGGTTTGGCTCATTATAATTGAATGGACCCAACTTCTAATTTTCCCATCTAGTGACAGATTGTTGGAATCCTGACCACGAGAACCTCAGAGTGCAATGGGGAGTTGAAAGGAGACAGCATCAGGGAAAGTAAACTCCAGTTTGGCTGAAAGTATATTTATGATCCAGGAGTTTCAATTAGCTGTTGCTGAGTTATCACAAAAGTCTGTTGAACAGATGTGCAATTAGAGTTTTTCTCATGTTGTTCTCTCTTGTGACTTGGGGATTTTTGTTGGGGGATTGTATTTGGCATTTGGGTGGGGTTTTTTGCAAGTGATGCTAGTTTTATTGAGGTCAAAGCTAACATCTTAGACAGAGAAAGCTCTTCCCACCACCACGCCTCCAGCAGTGCAGAAGCAAAGAGAGGCAGTCTCAGCAGGAAAATCCTTCTCCTTTCTCTTCATAGGAAGATGGAGACAGAAAAGCTGTCAGAATGAGCCTGCAAATTCAAGGCAGCTGGAATTGCCTCATTCTCCTGGCATGGACTGGAGGGTTTCTCCTGATCCCTCCCCCTTACTTAATGCATCACCTCCTCTGTGGTGGGGATGTGGTGTGAGGCAGAAAGGGAAGAAGTTTTAGCAGAGCTATTTCAGGTTTAGAGGCACACAGTTCTGTCCTGTTCCATCCAGCACACGGGATATAAACAGCCATGGGAAAAGCTGCACTTGAGCTCCTCATACTCACCTCCCTCCCCACCACCGCTGCATCAGGGGACAGAGAACAAGGTGAAAAACAAGGTTGTGATGTGGAATACTCCATGGCCTGCTTTTTGTCCCAAATACTCTGCTAATCAACCTGTCCACACAAAGCCAAGCGGAGCCAGTGAAACTAAACACATTCACTTCAGCAGCTTTGGAAAAGACCCAAAAATCAGCAACTTGCCATGGGACCTCCCCAGCCCTTATGTAAAATGATGCTGGATCATGACACAAACATTGACAGAGATCTGGATTTTTTCCTATGTGATTTTCTGTTTAGATAAGTGCAAGATTACACTGTATTTTCATAGGTTCAGCACTTTTATTCTATTTTATAAGATGCGTACGATTATTGTTGGGCTTAATTTGACTGCAGTGAATTAAGCACTTTATTTTTACAGAAATTCATTACACTCTCCTCCTGAGGAGTTTAAATTAATTCAAAACATCTTGTAAATGGTCTTGTCTTTCTTTGCTTGTCTATTACTTATCCAGATTGAGTTTCATATTCTTCTTTCAGTGTACTAAATCATCCTTTGATTAATCCCATTTTTACACTTGCTGCTTATGTCAGCCTTAATGTGCTGTAACTTTGCAAACAAATTTAATATTGACAGACACCTCTTAGCACTTATTTGGGAATTAAATATTTTGGTTTACTGATGAATGGTGGATTTGCCATTTTTACAATGAAACCTAAAACTATTAGAAAACTCTGATTTCAAGCTTAGTTATAAATCTGAAATCAATCCAAATTCATCTCTAATACTTCCTTATCCCTGAGGTCCTAAGTGGTATTGAACAGAAGTGGCATAAAATTTCTGCTTCTGGGTTTTGGGGTGGGGGTTTTTTTGTAGTTCACAATAGGTAAAAGATTGTGACCTTATGTACATTCATGGTGCTCTACAGAGAGCGTTTTGAAAGACACCATTTTATCCAGCTATTACTTTAAGCACATAAAAATTTTTAGACATTTTCAGCCTTGCAAGCTTCAAAGCCTGTCATCTTCCAATATAACTCCTGTCACATGAGAGTGTTGGCACGTGAAAGACTCTTGGCCCAGCTCAGCTGTCTTCATCATCAGGTAGTGATTTATTTCTCAAAGACTGTTTCTTAAATACATTCTGGTTTGCAGGATGCTTTCCGAACAACATCTCTCACATTCCTTCCACAGCTCCTCTGCTTTGAGAAAGAAAAGCCTTGCAATTTTAGTACTCTGAAGAATGAAGAAGTATATTCCTCTGCACATGAGTTGGATGAACGTGATTTACCCAAAAGGCATGATTTAAAACAAATAAACCCACTACTAAAACAGTAACCACAGCCTGTGCTGCCACCTACCCTTGGTTAATCTCTGTTTTCTGTAGGCTCTTTTTCCAAAGCATGGGCTCTGTCCTGGGAATAGGAACGCCCTGCAGGTGATGTGATGGTCATGGGCACCAGCCCTTGCACCAGCCTTGGGAGTCACACCATGGGAGAAATGCAAAGTGCAGCTGCTTTGGGCAGGTACTGGATGTTAGTTCTGCCTTTTGCATATGGGAAAGAGCAGAGAAATGAGAATCACAGAACCACGGAATCATTTAGGTTGGAAGAGACTTGGAAGATCTTTAAGTCCAACCATTAACACAGGACTGTCAAGTCCATGCTAAACCATGGCTGCAGGTACCACATCTGTACTTACCTGAGCAGCCTGTTCCAAGGTTTGACAGCCCTGTTGGTGAAGAAGTTTTTCCTACCATCTAATCTAAAAAAAATTCAGCAAGTGCTTGGAGTACAATCTGTGCTTTCCCCTCTTCCTTTCTAAATTCTATCATTTTACTGTATTTGAATTAAAATGTAAATGGTGCATTACTATGCTTAGCTCTCAAAATAGTTTTACTCCCAAGAAAGTAAGCCTTTCTTTCCTGTTGGACTCGACGTATTATTTTGACTTTCTCCATTCTATAATCTACAATACTCATGAAATCATGCCAAAAAAGCACATGTTCAGAAACAAAACTTAAAAGAGAAACCCCTCCCATGGACCAAATTGTGCAAGAGCAGCCCTGAGTCTGCAGTGCCCACCCTGGGTGTGTGGTGTGAAGGTACCTTTGGGTGGGTTTGCCTGGGGGGGCTGATGCACACCCAGAGCTCCACTGGACATGCTGGAAGCTGCTGCTGCAGCCCAGCAGCCCCCAGGGCACAGAGGGAGGAAGCAGGGGTGAAAGAGGGACTGCCTCTTATCCCAGCCTTGGGAAACAGGCACAGCAGCAGGCTGAGAGCTGCACTCAGGGCTCCTGTAGAAATTTGCTGTATCATTCACAAAATTCAATGTCCCTGCCATTTCATGGACTGCTTCTTGTCAGGATTGTAAGTGACGCAGTAGAAGAAAAGAGCTGCTGGCCAACCTGCTCATTAGCCAGCCTGCTCATTAGGCAGGCTCATTAGCCATGCAGGTTCTTCTCCACACGTGCACTTCATTATTCTTACAGTGACAGTAAAACAGAAAACACACTAATAAAGGCTTAAAGATTCAGGGCCTACATCAGGGTGTGCCTCTGTGCTACCCCAAACCTCAGGTAGATATTTTGATTTTATGTTTTTCAAAAAACAGCTTAAATGTTCACCATATGCCAGGTATTTCCTTCCAGTTTTCTTGCCTCAAAAAACTGTAAAAATCATTCACCTTCATTACAGGGCAATAACAACAACTTATAGTCCACACACGTAGTGAAGAGAAATAACTTAAATGCACAAATTAGCTGTATTTAGTTACAGGTAGAAGGAGCTCTTCTTATCCACAGATACCAGTGATGTCCACTGACTTTCTCATTACAGGATTCACACTTAATTTCAGTGGAAAATAGATTGTAATTTGTCCCCTGAGGTCCACCAGGCTAGAGGTTAAATGCTGGGAAAAAGCAGTCTGACCATATAATGAAATTCAAACACAGAGGTGACAACTACCGGAAAAGTTAAAGGGAATGACAGTCGGAAAGAAGTTAAAGTAGCTGTATTTATAGCTCATCACATCAGAAGGAAAGTGGTAACATTGTACTTTGCAGGTGGAAGAGTCAGAAAGTACCAGGAGCAATTCCGACCTCTGAATTCTTCACAGGGAGCTGCATAAGTGAAGAATTAATAGTGTCTTTATTTTGAAGGTAAGGGTCACAAATGCAGCAATAAAGGGGGAAAATACTAAATTTTACATAAACCAATCTAAAAGGAATCAAAGAATATATAAACTTGACGGTTAACAGTGAAAAACTTGAACACACTTGGGATGCCAAGACCAAAAAGTAACAGCAAGTTGTACAAATGGGACTTCCATTTCAGCAAGGCAAAGATTTGGAAAACAAACAGATCAGTAGATGCAGTCCCACAAGGGGCGTGAAGGGGAGGGGGAAAAGCAAGTATATAAATTAGTGGTGAGGGCAGGTTCTCTCTGTGGCATTAGAGAGGATAAGATGATACTGAAGTTACCACGTTCAGTAAATGAACCTCCCCTACTTGGGGGGCAGCCAGCCCACAGAACCCACACCAGTGCACAAAGTCTCTCAGAAACACACACAAGACAAAACAGACAAGGTGTAAAGAGAAACTCATCTGTACTGTAAAATGACACCTTCAAAACAACATACTTGGGATGATTTTCACTGGCCTGGTGGTTTTTGAGACTTCAAGAAAGCGAACTGGCATCTCTGTCTTTTCCTTGAGGGAAACACTTACTTTAAAATTCTTTCTTTAAACAAAAAACAGTTACTTAGAAGAAAAAGCAGAAACATTAATGCTGAGATTCACAGTTACAACTCCGAGAACTGCAGATCTGAAGAAAGTACCAGACGTTTTGAGACCTGGGAATAACTGAGAAGATCTCTAACAGAAGCTGTGATTTAGATATGAGGAAGCAACGTGCTCTTCTGCACTTGAAGAGGACACTCTTCTTTTCAATGTTACAGTTTAATAGAACAGTGCTGAAAATAGCGTGTGAAATGTGGGCCTTTCATTTGCAGACTATTAAAACTGGGAACCCGCTGTGTCAAGACTCTGCAAACAAAGATGAATTTAAAACACACTCAGATAAAGGGGCTAAAGGAACCAGATGTGATGTGTTAGAGAACTTACTGAAACTTTGGAAGAAAGAAGGCAATAAAGGGATAAGGTGATCTGAAAAGGAGGGTGTGCTCATCAGAGCAAGGTTGTGTAACCCACTGCAAGACACTCAAGACCTGCTCCCTGGTCCTGTTTTAATCAGACCCAGTATGAGAAATGTCCTAGTGTGTCATTAAGTAACGGCATGACCTGCTTACAAAGCAACAGTCACCATAAATAAAAAGTACTCAGAAGTAGGTCGAATAAAACACCAGTGTGATCTCTGGAGAAAAGGTCCTGCTCCATGCAACAGCTGGAATTCTGGTTGATCCAAAAAAATATTTTTTAACCTTCTGTAGCAAAAAGTAACCATGTGATTAACCTGAAATGTGGTAATGCCTTGCCATTTGCAGGAGTCTTGAATTCTCAGGGAACACCCTCACCACACCAGAAGAAAGCAGCGAGCTGGCAGGTAAGTGAGCTAACAGCACCCTTTGAGGGACACACCTTTGGAAGCTAAGGAGGGACAGACTTCTCAAAATAGATGTTCTGCTTACCCCAGAAATTAATTATGACCTTATCAAAATTAGTTCCTATATTTGGGTCTTTGAAGATGGGAAGCAGGAGACATTAGGCACCTCTCCTTGGATGTATACAGTTTAATATTCTGGTTGGAAAATTAGTTTTTGTGTGGTCAATGGGTATAGTACAGCTGAGATACTACTACAATGAGGACAATGCAACACAAGGTCAAATAGGACATAAAGAAATACTTATATTTTATCCAAAGGCCTACTACATACCACAAAGATGCCAGTTTTGACTGCCTGAGGATACTCTGTCCAGATGGTGTCCACCTGTATGATGTAGGAAATTACTTGCTCTGTCCTCAGATAAAATGTAGGTGAGATGATCCATGCACAGAAGATGCAAAGAAAAAAAAAATGGTATCTACTGATGACAGAGTCTCTTTTAAGGACAGCAGAGGATAATTTACTCCAGTCGGAGGCTGAATCATAGTGTTTACACTCTTTGTGTGTCACACCATAACTCTTAAAAGGGAAAGCCTGTGCAATTTACACAGCAGAAGGGACCGTCCGACTACGCTCGTGTTGGCCAGGGAAATGAACAGCAGAAACCCAGAGAATGGGTTACAAAGCAAAGTCTCTATCCTGTGAAAACATGGACATGCTGGAGTGTTGGGCATTAAAACCTTAAAAAAGGGTTAATGGTGATCCCAGTGATCATCTGCAGAGGAAGGACTGCCGTTTCCTTAATGAGAGTGGCTTTTACATTTGGTTTTATGCTGTGTCACAGAAATTATTTGCACTTCTTCTGCCACTGTATTATGGTTCTACTTATCAAAAAGGCCCACTGTGAATTTTGCCATTACATTAAAAAATGAAGGGGAAAAAAAAAAAGAAAAACCACAGATGGCAACTTTGGATTGACTTTGGTTTAATTTAATGAGAAAATGCTTCCAAATGAAAACATTATATATGCCAAATTTTGATCTCCTTAAAATGTATGTAACCCCATCATAATGTAAATGCTAAGAATTTAGCATACAGAAAAGGAATTACTGGAATTATTTGTAGCAGGCATCTGTTTTAACTGTCAGGAACTAGACCTGACCAAACTTTGAAGATAATATTGTGCTACCTTGAGTTCTGCTTTTTTGCTACATCACAAACCAGTGTAATCCAAAAACCAGATCAAAAAGAAACACTACTAAATTGTAAATCCATATGAAAGCAGGAGATGGATGTCTAAAAGGAAAAATAACACGGTTACATAAGCATGTGTGCCTTCTCCTGGTATATTCATTGTGGGCAGCTCCTTCACCCTCTTATCCAGGTAAATTACATGTTCCACCTAAGGTGAGTTAGATTCACCTTCAACTCTGTGGGCAGTTCCAAGAAAGCACCTCTGTCAGGACAGTATATAACAATATAACCTTAAAATTTACTGTCTTTGAGCTCATGCTCAAAGTGAAGAAGAACTGCACTAAACAAGGCTGGACTTCACAAGATGCCTAAATGCCTTTAGGAATCCAGGGAAGGTGGCAGGAGGAAGGGGAGAAAGGTGAGCATTTCACATGGGGATCTGGAATTGCTCTTAGGAAACACCATTGACTGGATCTGAACATTAGATCCAGGGAAGGTGGCAGGAGGAAGGGGAGAAAGGTGAGCATTTCACATGGGGATCTGGAATTGCTCTTAGGAAACACCATTGACTGGATCTGAACATTAGATTCTACATTTACACTTTACAAATCAGGTTATATGAATACAACCCTGTAAAATAAAAACCGATGAAAAAAAGTTTGGTTCTGTGATTTAAAACAGGAAAGAAAATACTCATTATACAAATAATACCTAACACCACCTTGGGACAACTGACAGACGTGCATTTGTATTGACAGCAGCCAAAGCACCAGCCAGCTCCTGAGGATCCATGACTGGTTAGGAAAGGGAAATGGATCATCCCAAACCCACCCAGGTGAGCCCAGGGCTGCAGATACTGTAGCATTGGGCATGAGTCAAAAAAGCACCGCTGGCGTCCCAAGCATTTCTAGAAGAAGCAGAGTCTGGGCAAGCAGCCAGCCAGCCAGCAGGCTGCTCGCAAACAGTTTGGGAGGGTTAGCACAGAGCACAGGAAAGACTGAAATCTTGTAGAGCAAACGCTGCCTGGTTCATCACAAGAAGAAACAAATCCACTGCACTTGTCAGGTGTCAGTCTTGGTACCCCCAGACACATAATGCTTACAGCTCATTTAGAAAACAACCAACCAGTGATGGCTTGAAAAGCTCAGTTTCTGTATATCTTCTTCTAATAACTTTCCGTTTTAATGACAATACTGTGAAATTTTAGGAGAGCTGATCTTTTAGCTTTAAAAAAAGAGGAGGATTATACTAATGGAGCCAAACTAGTACATCATGATGTGTTACTGAAACTGATGTTCCTTCCTTTGCTTCAGTGGGTGCAATCAGATCACATTGATTGTTCATCATGGAGTAGTGATCCTCAGTCTCCTCAGTCCTGTCAGTACATCTGACTCTGCACTGCAGCCTAAGTTAATCATGTGTCCATTATTCACTTCAGATGTGGTGTTGATACTGTGTTTTTCCTGTGTAAGTACACATTCTAGCTCACAAACTGCAAATGTCAGGAGGAGACTGGGAGAGAGTTTATGCCTCTGAATTTCCTCGACCAAATAGTGCCATCCTGTCAACCCGAAGAAGACATTTTTGGCACATCTGCCTCAAGTCCTGCAAAAGTATTTATCAAAATCTAGACGTGTAGAGAGTTCTTCTACAATGGCAGGTTCATCTGCTGAGGTGAAGAAAGACAGTTCCCATAGTTAGGCAATAATCTGGAAGGATTAACATAATCCTAACTTTTTGTTGTTTTATAGTATTTTTTACAGCCTCCAACCATTTCTCCTTCACAACCCTTGGAGAGGACAGCCAGCTCCCTCATCTTCCAGCTGCATCCACAAGTAAGAATCTGGCCAAGGACCAAGAACATACTCAAAGCACAACACCTTCCACCACAGCCTGCAGGCCATGGAGAGCTGACCATGCTTGTTCTGCCCACTCAGTGGAGGATTAGTTTGAATGCTATCAGGACAACCAAGAGGATAACAAGTTCTCCAGAGTGTTTCTATCTTAAGTGGGAAGGCTTTCACAGGACTTTTTTTTTTTTTTTTTAATATGGTAAAAATCACATTCATAATTCAGAAAGTTGTTTAAAATCTATTGATTAGCTTTAACTTTGATTCTTCACCCACAATTTTTAATGACCCACTCCAGCTCAGACAACACACCTAGATTGCATACTTCAGAAGTTCTCTTCATCTGCCTCAGATCTGATTTTTAGGTCAATAAATTTTTCGTTGACTTCTGATATAGAAAACCGTGAGTACACAAACTAATGCAAACCTCCTCGGTAAGGCAACAGATCTTCATCATTTATAGTACGGTTCAAAAGTCCCTTCACAGATCTACTCTTTTCATGTAAATCCCTTCTAACTTCCAACTTCTCATTTGGAAATACCAACTCCACCAGCCAGACTCTTCTAAGACAAGAACTGGGAAAAAAGACATAGTTGGCTGTGCAGTGCAAACCAAAAGGGATGTTCAAAGGAAATAACATCAGAAGTTGGCAAAGCGGCAGATGCACTTGCTGAATTAAACCAGATTCAGTCAACAAAATTTTGCAATGTAAAAATCAAAGTAGGACACTTCACGCCCAGCATTGTTTCACCTTTGATGGCTGATGCAAAAGACTGAAGACCACAAGAAGCATAGACAGATGTCAAATCACCTTCAAAAGCAAGCACTTCAAAAATAAACACTAGGAAATAAATTAATCAAGTTTATAACGTAAACTTCTAACACTTGTCAGTTGACAACTCAGTTGTAAGAGAGGTACACCATCCCTATCTCCGGAATAACCTAGAAAAGGTGGTTGAAATACTTGAGCCCACTGAAGAAAACTAGGTGTGAAGTAAAAAACAGACATAGAAAATCAGTTTAGAATAGCCTTGTGCATGTCTTTATTCACATCCACATGTCAATAAACCCAAGAAAAGCATAGGGCCCAGTGGCTCTAAGTATGTCTTGCTGGCAACACATTGTTCCAACGACTCTTCAATACTCCTTGCAAAAAACAAGAAATAAAAGGTAAAGGGAGAGACAATTACAAGCAGTATTAACTTTTGTGGTTACTTGCTTATTATTTCTGTCCACAGAATAGAAAGAGCAGTGGCTTTTGGAGAAACATTGGTATAATTCCTTCGAGTGTGTGTAATTCTATTGATAATCTGTTTTATACTTACCCCACAAGAAAGAAAGAAACTGAGATGGAGGGAAAGAGTAGAGATGGAACATGGTACCCAAGGGACTGGAGTTCAATTTGTTGTTCCAAAACAGATTTACTGCACAATCTCAGGGAAATCTTTACAGCCTAAAGCTATTGAGGCAATGCTTCCTCTAGGAAGGCTTCAGTGACCTGGGCAAAAAAAAAATACATCTCTGCCCTGCAACATCTCCCATGTAGATGCACCCTGGAGGAAGCAGTAATCCATTTCCAAATGTATTAGCAGAACCACAGAAGTTGTAATTCTATGTGAAAATCACCCAGATTAGAATGCAATGCCTCCCAACCCAGACCAACTCTCCTGCTTCTTCTAATGGAAACAGAACACTAGAAAAGGCCAGCACATGGGTTGGGCATACAGGTTGAAAACTACAATTCCTTTGGTAGCTTTCTGGATTCCAGTCATTTATAAGGGCATTTATTATTGCATTGGGGCCTGGCTTCATGTTTTTGCGTTTGAGAAATTACAAATGTGAAAAGAACAGTAATTTATAAAGTCTTTTCATTTATATTTTCACTTTATTTCATAAACCATTCTCATTCTTTATCATTTGTACATGCAGCATGAGGCCTTGGACCTTTAGAGTCTCATTCAAAGTTTGGCTTTAACTCCTGTTCTATTTTATCATAATTCCTTTTTCTAAATATAAGGAGCCCACACTCAAACACTGGAAGGAAGCAGGAGCATGCTCCCCCCCTGCCCTTACAGTCAACACCTGTGCAGAGGAGAAGAGCACAAGGCAAGGAGTAGCCATCAGCAGGATCTTCCTCCATCTTTCAGCACAGATGAACAAGGAGCAAGAGCTTTGGCTCTGCCCCAGTTCTAAAAGTAAAGAGCAAGTCAATCCTGAGCAAGTAAATTTGCCTTACACAAAATGATCTGTGCTAGATACAGGGAGAGCACAGAACTTTTGCTTCCCCCCCGAGGCAGAACTGCAGGCTCACACTCTGCTTTGTGAAAGGCTCTTCTTGCTCAGTCCTGGTGCTTCTCTTACCCTCAGCCAGCTGTCCACATCAAACAAATGCAACATTAAAACCTGCTTCTCAAAACAGGAATGCACATGGCTAGGAGAAACCACAGGAAAGGAAAGACTAAGGGGAAAAGTATTTGATTCCCTTCCATTCTTAGATAGCCAACATACTATCTCCATACATGTCATCTTCTTGGCACAGCAAATCAACAACTTCCTATGATTAAATAAATAGAAATACAACTGACTCCTACTGGCTCTTTATGCAGAGGTAGAATGCATTACAATTAAGCAATCTCAAAATTACCAACTCTAAAGGCTATAGCAAGGAAGTACAGGCTAGATAAACTGGTCATTACTAAAAAAATACAGCCTTTTTCTCACTTAAACATATTGCTGTGCAGTAATTACTGCTTAAATGACAGTGTGACAGTTTAGGATGTCAGGGACAAATAGTGATAATCTGTGTGCTGAACATGCACTCCAGAACAGAACGCTGCAGCCAGTTTTAAAACACACAGCTTTGACAAATGTATCACAGGGAGCTGTTTTGCTCATAAAACTTAAAGTCTTCTGCAACTTTTCATCAATCACTTGATTAGGCAATGAAACTCACCAAGTGAAATATCCAAGAAAACAGACTCTGAATAAATTAAAATTTTCCAGGACAAAACCATATTTTACCTATCAAATTTGTTTCCAGGGTAGTCCAGCCCATTATTTGGGATTAACTCTTTCTAACATTTACCCTTGCAGGCTGGAAGTGAGAAGTGGAGGAGGATGCTGAGAACTTGACACTTAACCTTCTGGTTTGGAGCATCAGACCCCTCAAGTAACTTTACCACAAATCAACATTAATGCTGGTTTCAGCTGTTCTGTTCCAGAGTAGCTACCTCAGAGCATGTGCTCAAACTTCTAGTGCCACTGTCTGTAAAGCAGCTCCTGGTGCAGCGCAGCTATTCCCACACAAGGGAACATTAGTTAATTTGCATTCACAGTTACCATATGAGGTGTGAGTTTCTGACAGTCCACACATTTTATATTTAAAGACTGTAGGAAATTAATATAATTATCTTTGATATAATAACAAAAGCAACTTACCAGTCCATCACAATTGCTGATAGCCACTGAAGCATTTGGCAGATCAGTGATATCCCCAACATAGAGGCAATTCCCATAGAGAGGTTCAATATGAGTCTCCTCAGAGTCCTCCTGCCACTCAACTGTTGCTCCAGGGGCCACGAGCCTGGAGTTTGGCCGCAACCTGAAGTGAAACTCTCTTCCAAAAACAGTGACATTGTAAAATATCTGCTCATTTGCTGCTTCATGTTGCAAGTCCTCCACAGCTCTCCTGAAGCGCGTTTTTGGCGGTCCGGACACCAAGTGGGAGAGGAACCTGCCCTCTGAATCGGTGCTTGTGGGGATGACAAGGCTGTACTCCTCTATATTCCTCAGGATTGAATCTTTACGGGGAAAAAGCAAGAAGGGACAGAGATACTAGAACTAAACATATCCTGATGCCGCGGGATTTTTATTCCATTATTCATTAGCACAGCAGACACTTACATAAGGCAGATGGACGCTGCACTCTTTGCAGGCACTTGGTTCACCTGCATGAAGTGTGCAGAGTTCACTCAAACTTGCCTTTTCTTCCCCAAAATACCAGACGGCAGCGTGAGCCTCCCCACCCTGCCAGGACCCCGCACTCCTGCAGTCTGCAGCGAGGTCCCGCTCCCCTTTGCCCGCCCAGCCGGGACCCCCGCACCCCTGCACGCCCGGTCAGTGACCGGGCGACCGCGGGGACTTTGGGGCTTTCCCGGGTGGCCAGCGTGGAAGAGAGGGCGTAGATTCACTTCGGGACTGCTCGCAGGGGCAGGGGTAGGGGCTGGGTTTGCAGGTGGCAAGCCCGCAAGGAAAAGGCACGTCCCTCAAACTACCCCCGGCGCGGCGGGTTTGAGTCGAGCGGGGATGGGGACACCGCGGGCGGCGATCGGGAGCGGTCTCAATGGGGAGCCCGGGAGTTTTGGACGGAGGCGATGGCCCGGGCAGCAGGAGGAGGAGGAGGCAGACGAGCTGCCGTGTGTTTCAGCCCGCACGGGGAACCCCAGGCACCGCGGGGCAGGCAGCGGGCGGCGCGGGGCTGCGGGCAGCGAGCAGCGCTGTCACCGCCGGTCCCTTCCCCGCCGGCGGCGCGGCCGCCCGGTCCCCGTCCCCGC
>VYZR01043671.1:13540-28662 GCA_013400675.1 Oxylabes madagascariensis
TTTTTTTTTTTTTTTTTTAATATTAACTGTGTTTTCAACTGATCCCAAGAAATAAGCTGGAAAATATTCAATCTTAGCTCTTCTGACCTTGTACTTTGGAGTCATGAGTATTTTATCCATTCAGCATTCCCAGACCATTAAAAGCAGCACATTCCCACCTGGAATTTATGATATTTAGAAAGCTAAAACTAGATTAGGAATGAAACAAAAGATACAGGAAACTGCAAGTTTTGTATGATAAAGTGACTAAAGTTTTGACAAAAAATAAAACCAGTGAAACTTGATGAACTTCCAGCAATTCCTTTCTAGAACAAAGCCACAGTTTACTGCCTGTTGAGAAATTCAGCTAATAAGAATTTTTTTTTTTTTTNTCTCTGCCCAATCTGGCAAAAAACCCCGGCTGTTTTCCTCCAGCACTGATGCAGAGGCAAGGGTGAGCTGTGTATTTAGTGCATAATGATGCAATACTAACCCCTCTGCTTTGCATCTCGGCACAGAAGAGCCAGATTTTCACCATTTACAATGAACAGATCATAAAAGCTTGGAAGGGTTTGGGTTGGAAGGAGCCTTAAAGATCAGCTGATTCCACCCCAATGGTAAGGACACCTTCCTCTATCCCAGGCTGCTCCAAGCCCTGTCCAACCTGGCCTTGGACACTTCCAGGGATGGGGTGAGAGATCTTACAGCCCTGTTGTTCTCAGAGGTGAAGGAAGGCAGGTCTTGCAGAGCACATTTCACCTCCTAGGGAGGCAGGAGCCTTGCCCTACCACCAGCACTTCCAGTAGCAGAGGTCCCACCCGGGCTCGGGGCAGAGGAGCGGCCGAGCAGCTCAGGCAGGAGCCCTGAGCAGATGAGGGATCCTGCACATTTCACTGCACTCAGCTCAGACGGGAAACCCCAGGCATCAGGACACATCATAAATGCCAGATCACGTTCAGTCTGTACTTACAGACATACAGCACTCAGAGAGCCATCCTGAGCTCCCGCTCCTCCTCCTCTCCCGGCAGGTAAGGAGCTCCGAGCTGAGGGCAGCATCCATCGCTCCTCTTCAGCTCCCCATGGTGCTCTCACCACCTCCGTGCCCCTCTGCAGCTCAGGAGCCTGCACTGACCCCACCACACGCAGGTGTTCGCACAACAACCCCCTGCCACGTGGGCTGCAGCTCAGGCTGAGGGAAAGAGGGGCACAAAACCAACAATTTCTAACCGAAAACCCTCCAGGACCCCCCAGCTGCGTGCAGCAAAGCTGCACGGAGAAAAGCCCTGCCTAAGACAGACACCTGCACAGCTGGGCGTGTTGTTTATCCCGAGAGCTTTAAAAATCCCTTTTGGCACAAGGAGTAACTATTATGTTCTGTACCGTACCACGGCACAAGCCATTTGAAAAAGCTTTTTCCTGGCTGCTGGCTGAGCGCTATCAGTTTGGGCAGAGCCCACCTGGCTCCTTGTGCCAGGCCCCAGCACATTGAGTGAATTACTCAAATCTAAACAGACTCTGCATTTGAATTGCTCTCCCAAAGCTCTACAGAGCTGCAGCAGGAAAGCTCTGTATGCGCTGGCATGGCCTGCTGCAAAGCAAGATAAATATCTGGCACCTCTCCCGCTCCTACATTAACCAAAACGAGGACAAATAGCTGCATTATTGGCTTCATTAGGGCCTGCCTTAGATCTTATTTCTCCTGGTGACATAGAAAAACATGGCAAGGGAGACACTGGAAAAGGTTGCCCAAGGAAGCAGTGAATGCCCGATCCCTGCAAGTGCCCAAGGCCCTGGAAGTGCTGGATGGGGCCTGGAGCAACCTGGTCTAGTGGGTGTCCCTGCATGGCATGGGAGATGGAACTGGATGAACTTTAAGGTCCCCTCCAACCCAAACCACCCTGGGATTCTGTGAAATCCACGACTCGACAGTATTTTCCCAGACCGAGATCTAACAAATACCAAGAGTACAGATCTGGATGTAACTCTTGCAGCGCTGCAGGGATATTCTCCTTTCTGCTGAAGAACTGTGCTCCAGTGACACATGAGCAGAAATCAAGGCCTGAGTCCCCTCCCACGGGTCCCCATACACGCAAGGAATTCCAGCCCTACAAAACAAACAAAGTGAAGTCCAGTGTGTTTGAGATACTCGCTGCCAAAAACCTCCTGCCAAGACCCAGCCAGCTGGTGGGGGGAAGTCTCTGGGTAGTAGTGGGTCTCGACACTGGAAAAAAATGGGTTTATTTTCTTGTTTTAACTACATCATTATAGCTCCCAAGTAGGTTCTGTGAATATTCTCCTCACCCTGCAGGCAGCTCGGCCGCCGGCCCAGCTGACCACAGCGGAGCTCACAAAGCCAAGCTGATAAGCACTTGTAGGGCACAATGCATCTGATTTGTCTGCACCAGAACCCACCCTAAAAATGCCAATATTGTTTTTCTTCTCTCCCCCGGGAAGCCCTGATGAACAGCTCAGCTGTTTATACTGCAAACATTTACAGTTAAGGGCAAGATCACCATCCCCCACGCCGCTGCTTCGGTCCTTCCTGTAAGTCACTGGAGTTGGCCAAGACCAGGAACAGTCCAGCAAAACTTGCTCATCCTAAAAATGCTGCAAAATAACCCCTTCATTTAATCCTTCTGCTTCTGTGCCCAGTGTTACTATTTCCTGACTGCTCCACACTCCTGATCTGCACATCCGAAACACAAATGGAAAACGCTGTTCATAAGGGAAACAAAACACAGGACCAGGGCTTAACACGAGGTTCCTTAGCAAGGCTGAACTGGGAGCTCTGGACACACAGCACGGTTTCCTGCACCTCTCAGGTGCTGCTTCCAGGATTCCTGAGGAATCCTGCGAGTTCTCCATGAGGTGCTGTGAGAAAAATGCCAGCATACAGAAAATTCTGATGGCAGAACGTTTAATAGAAGAGTGTTTGCTCCAAGTATTTTCTGTACCAGCTGAAAGACCACAGTGCAATTCCCAAGGGAAAGAGCTTACACAAACAGGGCAAAGCTTCTGGATGGGCTTTCACAGCTGGTTTTTTTTTTAACACTCTTCCTTCCTCCTGTCACCCAGAGGTGAAAGTGGAAAGTTTTCTCAGGCAGAGGATGCCTTGGCCATTGAACGCTTAAGCAAACACATTATCCACGAAACTTGGGGTTTTTTTCCTCTCTCATTTTAGGAAATTCAATTGTTCAAAGGCCTTATTTAATCAGCTGGTGCACACTTATAGCTGAGCCCAAGGAGGCTGTTTCAGCCCTGCCTTTAATGAAGGATGAGCACAATTTCCAAACACCTGTGACAAGCCACAAGTCAAAACACGCTTCCACCACCACCAGATAACACCACGAGGTGATTGCAACACTCCTGGGATGTTTGTACCTGCTCTCTGGCCACAGGTTTTAAGTTTCCCACCACTACCTTGCATCTTCTCTTCAATCCCAAAGATTATTGCATTCAGGGTTAACATTAAAAAATGGCAATTTCTGTAAATCTGAGACATTCCTCCTGTCCTTTTGCTTATGGTACTCCTGTACCAGTTTGTAATTCACGTCACTGAAAGTTTCACAGCAAATATTAAGGAAAGTGGCTCCAAATATGTATCCAACTGGTAATTTCTCTTGCAACCCCAACTTTTGGACACTCCCATCAAAAGGAAAGACAATGCAAAAGTTCCAAGTAATGACAGAAGGTATTAACTGTTCCAAATGACAGCTGGGGACGTGGAATTGAAGCTTACTAAACTCTGGATCAAGTGGCAAGAAGACAACGCTGCATTGTACTTCTTAATAGGATGTACGTCCTGCAAAGCACAGGGAATAAGGTCAGCCCCACCCATGAAAACCAGTTCCAGTCTAAAGAGAACCTGAGCCACTTTTCTGTCCACTCCAAATTTCCATCTTTTGGACAAGCAGCTTCCCAGTTTTTGTGCAACGGTTCCTTGTCCATAATTTTTTAAACCCACTGTAAAAACCAACTGCAGATCATTTTCTGCTTCAGTTTTATTCTTAGGGAAGGCACACACACAGCCTTTCAGTAGGACCTTGGGGCTGAATATATATTAAAAATTGAGAGGTGCTCATATAATTTAATAGCAGGTTCTAGAGGAGCATTTAGCTTGTTGCAGCCTAACTTTATTCCCTTATCACACAGAGCCAATATTCCTGCTTTTTCCAATGTCTAGAAATGACATTAGCCATATCTAGGAAATCCTGCTACATGAGGTCTTAGCATTTAGGCAACAATTTAAGTTATGCCTTCCATAAGACATAAATGTGGTGTTTGAATATTACTAATTACTGATATTTTTCTTATTCATAAACTAATTGTTGTGTAAGATTTAGCAAGGCAATGGAAAATGTATCTCTACAGCTGCTTAAACATGCAACTTGTTCTTTATTTTTTTCTGGAGTCATCTCAGGCAACTAAACCAAGGATGATCTAGGAATGAGAAAGTACAAAGAAAAAAGAACACCAAAAATTATGTCACTTGGCTTATACTTCTTGTTTATAGTTATACCACAGCAGGAAATATAATTACAAACATCAGCTTGCACCGGGTATAAAATATTCCATATTGAAACGATGCAATGGATTACATAATACTATATAGTTTCCCCAAATTCCAAAGCTCACACACATTTTTCCTGCCTCAACAACCCAAAAGTACACAGAGCTCTGCAGGAATACATGGCGTGCACATACACACACATCTGCAAAAGCCAGCTTGAAAGGGGCACAAGTAACAAAAATATGCAGCCCAGCCCTGTATCCAAACCAGAGGCAATAATTCTTAGACACGGAGTTTAAAGCAACTTCAATAAACAATCACTCCATCATTCTAAAAAGCACATTCTAACCGGAATTACCCTTACTTATTTTAGGAATTGAATTCCAGTAATGTTGTACGAATTATTTAATGATTGTATCAGCTTATTTTCAACCAAATTCTGTTTTCTTTTCCCTGAGGAAATTCCAGCAGTACTTGCATGCACCACACCAATATTAGCGAGAGCTAGAATCCTTTACATTTTTTTATTTTTTTCTATACAGATAATGTATTCTTCAAGCTCATTTCCACTGAGGGGAAGGAAAAAAGCTTTCAGCTTGGCTTTCCTCATGAATAATACATTAAAAATTTAATATTAGAGCACAAATCTTCTTTTTAAGCCTCCAGAAACAGTACTATATTTGCCCTATTACTTTGAAAAGATTCATGTACATATTTAAAGAAGGGTAAACCATAAGCTCCTGTTCTCCATAATTAAGCTGCAACAAAATATTTCACCATTTATCAGCCCAATTCTGAAACAATTCTGTAAAGCTTTCTAACTGTCATTAAAAAAGAGAATCCCTTACCGTAGCCACAATAAGGAGTGTAAGACATTTTGTTCCATAACTCAAGTGTTACAACCTGAAGTGGAACGGATTTTTTTCAGCCATTCACAAAACCCAGTTTTTTTTTACAGAGAGGAGAATCCTGATTTCAAGGAGGCATCTACAGTCCACGTTACCAACAGCAGATGCAAATAAAACCCAAACCCACAAGAAAAGAAAACAGCTGCAAAAACGATGTAAGGGAAGAGAGGGAGGAAAACAAGTGCCTGGTGCAAGGACGAAAACTTCTAGGAAGAGGAGAGTCCTTCTAAGAACAGCAGCCGCATCGATCCCGTGCCACTCGCTCAAGCCCTGACTCGGCAGGCTGAGGGCTCTGCCACGGCCTCAGGCTCCCGAGCCCTTCTCAGCACAAAAATAAACAAACTGTGGAGCACAAACCCAGATGTTTCAGGAATCAGAGAGCAAAGCCCAACCGTGCTGCTAGAGGAGAAGTATTTTTAAGCGTTCGCGTCTGGCGCGGTGGGAGGCGGCACCGCCAGGGCTCAGCTCCCTGGAGGCTTCAAGCATCTTCTCCAGGAAGCCAGCAGCAAGTTCATGACACTCTGAGGAACTGGACAAGGTGTCCTCTGAGAAAGGAGCTACACACGCTACAATCTGCAGCACAGAGGACAAATATAACCAGCACAAACTTTGCGTTCAGGGCTGGGCCACCAGCACAGAGCGCGACTAACGGCTGGGTTCAATGGTCTTAAAGGTTTTTGCCAGCCTAAATGGTTGTAGGATTTCCATGCGTTGCCTGGTGGAAGGGTGAGCCAAACGGGACAGAAGAAATGGCAAAAGAGTTGTTTTTATTAAAATAATAAAGAACTGGAAGAAATGTTACGAACTTGACTGTATGGCTGCAACTACAGATTTCAGCCAACCATCACCCCCCCAATATCCTTTCAAAACAACTTCTAATTTCTCTTCAAGGTATCATGTTCCACATGAGTTGGGATACTCTGCTCATTACTACAGCTAAACAGTAAGGAAACAAAGTTTTCTTTTTCACCTAATTATTACAGTTTTTAAAATTATCATTAAGTTATTGGCATTCAAAGATTTCACTCTGGGTTGGACTTCTAGGATGCTCTTCCCATTCCCCAGAGAAATGCAGATTTAAGGTGCAAGACATGGGGATCAGAGACCCTCATCCCTCTTCTGCAGAGAATTATCTACAAACACGGTTTGTTGATCTGTTCCAGATCACAGACTGTGGAAACGAGCTGTAAACCCTGTCACAAACACATTTCTAACCCAGCTTTTGAAGGAAAGTGAATTCCAGGCAAGGTTTGGAATTGGCACCACGCAGTTGCTGGCTTTTGCAGTGTCCATGAAAAAGCTCCTACGAACCTGTGTCTCTTCCACCAAAGACGTGTGAACTTCTTGCGTTACTTTTTTCCCCACCAACTTCTGTTCTCCTCCTTCTCCACCGCTGTCTTAAATACAAAACCCATAAGGAGCTCTTGCACCTAAACCATCCCAGAAACAAACTCCTGTTGCCTTCTGGGCTATTAAAGCCACGAGGAGCTCCCTCAGCCAGCTCCTGTGCTCAGCCCTGCACTGACAATGACTGTCCCAAAGGTCCCTCGTGTCCCAGAGCAGGAAGTCCCCCGAGGAGCAGCTGGAAAGCAGCGCCCTGATCCACACAGCCTATGTCTGTCCATTACCCTCTTCCTTTTGGCTGCTGCCTCGGCTTCGTGAGCTCCTCTCCCCTTATACAGGAAGCTGGGGCCTCAAACTTAATCCTGCACATTCAGTTCTCTGCTCTTCCAGCTACCACTACAAATGTACTCTCCCAGAAAAAAAAAAGAAAAAAAAGAGGCACGGAAAGCTCTTGCAATCCAATCTTTGCTCAACTTCTCCACGGTGAGATTATTTCTCTTTTTTATCCTTTTTTTTTTTTTCTGGGAGAAAACTGAAGGAAAGATTAACAAATTCCTGCAGCTGAACAAACACACTGAACGTTATTCATCAAGACAGAGAGAGATAATCCAAATGTAAAAGGTACAAACAAACTTTGCAACACCACTACAGCCAGAAAACCTGGAATGTCCCAAGATCTTTACTCACAGGTTTCAGTGTTACTCATCAGGCACTTTCATTCCTGTGGGGTTGGGGAAGCAGCAGCAACAGCACTTGTGGGAGATGGGGAGGAAGATGGAGAAGATGTGGCTCAAAGAAGATTGAGCTTGGCCACAGCAGCCTGGGAATACAGAGCATCAGACCAAGGAAGCAAAACGAGGAAGGAGTCATCTACAACTCGAATTCATCTCCTTTTTCACTCAAAGCTGTTGAGTTTCTCTGCCTGCTCGCTCCATGCCAGCCTCTGGACTGCACCATCAGCCCCTTCTCTTCCCCAGAACAGTTTCCTTCTCAACCTAAAAGGGTGAACCTTCTTCTCCTGTCTCTTGGCCATTACAGCATTGCCAGGCTCACCCCAGTATGTTCCTGGGGAAAAAACCCAACTTACCAAGCATCATATATTGAAACACAGTGTTTTGTAATGTTATTTGTGTGTGCGTGTGTCCCCTCCCAGCAGCTTCCTCAATTCCTTCTTCCTGAACCTCACAGCCTAAAATAGAGTAAAAAAGCCTTCCTGTCATCCTTTCCAATTATTCTGGCGCTTCCTCAATTACTGACTGTGGGTAAAACTCCTACACCACACACAAAGACATCTGCAATTTGCTTAAATGCATCCATGGCACTTTGGAAGGGCAGGATTGCCTGGATCCCAGACTCACCGTTCCTTCAAGTGGGATCAGCACAACTCCACCACAACTTTTACAGGGCTCACACGAAATAATTTTACAACATTTAAGACGTACAGCAGCAAATTGCTGTTTACTGTTGTATCAAGAGCCTCATCCAAAGGAGCTGATGCCTCTTTGATGCCTGTGGTTGGCTGAGGAACAGGAGGTACTCATGGAAATACCAGGGGATGTGCAAAAGGCACCACAAAACAAGGGTGCCTTAAAGGACCCTTCTTAAAATCAAGGTATCTGCAAAAAGCAGATTATGACTAACATTAATGCGACTAAGAGAAAAGGTGCTTTCTGAAAAGGGAGGGGAGAATGGCCACTGCTTAAAGCACCAGCTGAAGTGATTTATTTCAGGCTGTCTGAACTGCTGATTCAAGGTGCTTCCCACGGTAGGGATGAACCTGATGCTTTTAAATCCTCACTCGTTCTTTTGTGTTTAACTACAGATGTAATGGTTAATAATGGGATAGCAACAAGGTGGGAAGAAAGGAAAAGAAGTGACTATACCTGGATTAACTACAGAGTTAAACACACCAACACACCTTCCCTATATGAAAACCTGTATGCCAGTAGCACCACTACTGGGATTTCTACTGGCAAACTCACTGGTGAAATGCTGTGGTCACATCAGTGACAGAAACCAGGGGCAAATATATGTAAATAAATAAATAAAAATCAGGATACCCATTCCCAGGACAAAAAGAAGAAATTTTCAATTTGTTCAGCCTTTTACTGCAGGTCAGATTTTCTACTCTGCTTTCTCTCAGCTCCTTGGAAAGGTCTCAACTCCAAATCCAGAGGACAAAGCTTTACACAGCAGCTCAGAGAAGAAGTCTTTCCAAAACAGGGTACAGCAGGACAACTTCATCATTCCTACAAATCAGTTGTCACGTTGGAATGTGTAAACAGACATAGATCTCTTTTTTTTCTTACTGCTACATGTCAGGTCTGACTACTACAAATACTTCAGGATTTTCTAAGGTCTAGCAATGCCACCAGTTGTCCTCTTGTTCTCAGTTTTTGCAGTGATTTATTCCACAAAAACTTGAAATGATCTGATTAAGGAATATGAAGAACACACAGTTCATGTTTTGCTCATCCAGTCCCTTTCCATTTTTAGTGGAAACACCCAGTATGGCTTCTATTTCAGCACCTGCAGATTCAGAGTCTGCTCTGATCACCCAGGTCATCAATGACTGACCAGACCTGGACACTCCCACCTGCCACATCCCTCTAAAGGCCCTGGACAAATGCTACAGCAGCAAAAAATTTCCCATTTTATAGCAGCTTATATGCAGACCAACATTTTTCTACTTTACTCTTAAAAAGCTTCTTTTCAGCTCGTGGCAATCAACTCGTTTTTCCTCCCCATGTTACCACATTACAGAATTAAGTTCAGTCTCTGTGGCATGGTTTATTTTTGAAGAGAAAAATCTGCTGGATATTATTGGCTTCCTTGGTTTCTTGCAGTATTTCTCAAGTTTCTGTGTTCCCTTCTGAAAACTGAAATTGGAAATTATGAATAAGGCAGCCTAAGCGCTATTTTAGTTCTTACGGGGTTTTTTTAGAAGCTTATTTACTCTTCCCAAGGTGTCAAAGGTAACAGCTCACAGTTCTGAAGTTGTGCAGTTTCACACCAGCCACTAGGCATGCAGTGATTTACCATCTGCTCCCAATTAAAGTCTTAGCCAAAAACTGATACAAGCTGCCTTCCCCCAAATTTAATACAATAGCTTAGTGTCAGAAGTTGGTGACTTCCCTTTCCTGCTGAGCACCAAACCAAACCCTTTGTCTTCCTTTCATTACTACAATACTTTGCCAATCCTTTGCCTTCTCCACAGCCACTGCCAGGTGCATGTTCTGGCAAGCACAAGACAGAGAACATAAAAAATTAATTAAGAAAAAATTAAAACCAACATCCAAAAATATCAGGGAAGCAAAAATATTCTTGCTCAAACCATCCCTACTGGAAACTAGGGCAGACTTTTTGCAGGCTTCCTTCCTTCCTCTTGTGCTGGAAAAACTTATCAACTTAGTGAACTACTGTATTTTCTATGCTTCATTTGAACTGGAACAGCCTGTGCCTGTCTCCACAATAAAAAAAAAATTCTGTTAAACTGCTACATCACCTTAAATCCTATTTTTCTTTCAGGTTTGCATCTGAAGGAACTGAGTCATGCCTCCAGCTTCTCAGAGCTTACTGAAGTTTGCCACCCTGCAGCTCACTGATTTTAATGTTTTAGCTCTTTCTCTCTCTGAACCTCTGACAAACGTCACCATTTCAGCCACCCTTTCTGAACCACCTCCCACTATTGTCCTGTGATGACTCCTCACCTGTGATGCCTTTAGGGATCTCTCTCAGCTGCCCTTCCTGCATCAAAGCCTGCTGGAATATGAGAAGGATGTGCTGGACATCATGCCCAAGTGTCTATTGCAAAAAAAAAATAAAAAAATCCCTTCACCAGCACCTTTTGTATCTGGAATATCTGCAGCACTCACCCAACACAGGGCACATGCTAAGGGCAGGTACTTGAGTGAAGGCACAGTGAGGGTTTGCAAGGTTTTCCAAGGAAAACTCTCCGCTGCAATGTGGCTGTACTGACACCAGCAGTGCTCATTTTACAACCTGCTCTGCTGGGAAACACGAGCTTTAATGAAACTTGTCCACTGCAGCAGCTTTCTGGTGCTACCATTTATTCGTCGGTTTTGCTAGTTCTAGCATTTCATCTCAATCTTCCTTTCTTGATAACCCCTTAAACAAAACTCAAATATTAATTCCTGTGTCACAGAGCTGCTGGGTTCCCCACCACTCAACCAGAGCAGGATCCTGAAGGCGAGCAAGGACAGAATTAGGGTGCAGTATCATGATGTCCCACAGCACAGGGCAGCAGCCTTCAAACAGCAAATGCAAACGTCACTGATGTGCTCTGGATCCCCATCAATGCCCCTTTCCATGCTGAGCACATCTCAGTCCACCCTTCAACACCTGCTTGGGTCTGAACACAGACCATGGACAGCCTCTTCCAGCATTTCCAAAGTTCTCAAGTGGCTTCAACAACAGCCTCAACATAAGAAGGGCAAGGACCTGTTGGAATGAGTCCAGAAGAGGCCATAAAGATGCTCCAAGGGCTGGAGGCCCTGCTGCTCTGGAGCCAGGCTGGGAGAGCTGGAAGTGCTCACCTGGAGAAGAGAAGGCTCCAGGGAGAGCTCAGAGCCCCTTGCACGGCCTGAAGGGGCTCCAGGAGAGCTGGAGAGGGACTGGGGATGAGGGATGGAGGGACAGAACCAGGGGGAATGGCTTCCCACTGCCAGGGGGCAGGGATGGATGGGATACTGGGAAGGGATTCTTGCCTGTAAGGGTGGCAACTGGCACAGGGTGCCCAAAGAAGCTGTGGCTGCCCCTGGGTCCCTGGAAGTGTCCAAGGCCAGGCTGGACAGGGCTTGGAGCAGCCTGGGATAGTGGAAGGNTCTCTGAACCTCTGACAAACGTCACCATTTCAGCCACCCTTTCTGAACCACCTCCCACTATTGTCCTGTGATGACTCCTCACCTGTGATGCCTTTAGGGATCTCTCTCAGCTGCCCTTCCTGCATCAAAGCCTGCTGGAATATGAGAAGGATGTGCTGGACATCATGCCCAAGTGTCTATTGCAAAAAAAAAATAAAAAAATCCCTTCACCAGCACCTTTTGTATCTGGAATATCTGCAGCACTCACCCAACACAGGGCACATGCTAAGGGCAGGTACTTGAGTGAAGGCACAGTGAGGGTTTGCAAGGTTTTCCAAGGAAAACTCTCCGCTGCAATGTGGCTGTACTGACACCAGCAGTGCTCATTTTACAGCCTGCTCTGCTGGGAAACACGAGCTTTAATGAAACTTGTCCACTGCAGCAGCTTTCTGGTGCTACCATTTATTCGTCGGTTTTGCTATTTCTGGCATTTCATCTCAATCTTCCTTTCTTGATAACCCCTTAAACAAAACTCAAATATTAATTCCTGTGTCACAGAGCTGCTGGGTGCCCCACCACTCAACCAGAGCAGGATCCTGAAGGCGAGCAAGGACAGAATTAGGGTGCAGTATCATGATGTCCCACAGCACAGGGCAGCAGCCTTCAAACAGCAAATGCAAACGTCACTGATGTGCTCTGGATCCCCATCAATGCCCCTTTCCATGCTGAGCACATCTCAGTCCACCCTTCAACACCTGCTTGGGTCTGAACACAGACCATGGACAGCCTCTTCCAGCATTTCCAAAGTTCTCAAGTGGCTTCAACAACAGCCTCAACATAAGAAGGGCAAGGACCTGTTGGAATGAGTCCAGAAGAGGCCATAAAGATGCTCCAAGGGCTGGAGGCCCTGCTGCTCTGGAGCCAGGCTGGGAGAGCTGGAAGTGCTCACCTGGAGAAGAGAAGGCTCCAGGGAGAGCTCAGAGCCCCTTGCACGGCCTGAAGGGGCTCCAGGAGAGCTGGAGAGGGACTGGGGATGAGGGATGGAGGGACAGAACCAGGGGGAATGGCTTCCCACTGCCAGGGGGCAGGGATGGATGGGATACTGGGAAGGGATTCTTTCCTGTAAGGGTGGTAACTGGCACAGGGTGCCCAGAGAAGCTGTGGCTGCCCCTGGGTCCCTGGAAGTGTCCAAGGCCAGGCTGGACAGGGCTTGGAGCAGCCTGGGACAGTGGAAGGCGTCCCTGCCCATGGCAGGGGGTGGAACTGGATGGGCTTCAATGTCCTTCCCAACCCAAAGCATTCTGTGAGTCTGTGACTAAAGAGGTGTCACCAGTCACAGGGGAAGGACTGTCCCCACTGAAATCCCTCCTGTGACAGACCCTGCATTTTCCTGCCCGTGGTAGAGCCCTCCTTTCACAACCACAGCTTTCACCAACCACATCTGCCACAGCACGTGGCTCACACTGATCCCTTCTCACCAATGCACAGCTCAGATATTTAAAAATGTACGTGCTGTAACAAATCTTCGTGTCCAGATGAAATATGAAAGTCATTTTGAGAGGGGCATATTAATCCCTAGGGGATGAATCTTACTTTCCTACCAGGACAATTTTAGGTTGTATTTTTCAGAGTTTAAGAATTGCGAGAGAGGCAGAGTAGCACACAAAAGTGATCTGGAATTCATCTCAGGTCCCCACAAAAGCACCTCTTGACAGACATTTCCCCTCTGATCCAACATGGGCCAGTTCTGCCCAGCTGGTTTTAAGAAAGTTGTCACTGGGACCAAGGGTCCCCTTTTGGAATTAACCAAACCAAATCCAACTATTTTTGTTTGGTGGATTTTTTTGGAAGCTTTTTTTGCTTGTTTAAGCGTTTTTTAAAATTAATTCTTAACTTAAATGCCTGTGAGAGAGGATTAAAAACAACCAACCAATCTTTGTGCAATTTTGTAGTGTTTTTAAATGAATTTTTGAGGACAGTGTGGTTCACTGGCAAAATACACAGGTCTGTGCAACACCTATGCACTTCTGTACAGTCTTCCTTAAAGGTAGGACATAAACTGACCACCAACACTTTAATCAGTATTAAACACCCTTAGAAGAAAAGATAAAAAGTTATTTTATGGTTGTGCCAGGCTGATTTTTTTTTTTAAAAACACTATTTTTTTTAAACACACTATTTCTGAACGTTACTTTGTATGTTCAATGCTTTATAACATCAAAAAATTAAGACCTGAAGAGTTCAAGGAGTGCAAAAAAAAGAAGAGACAGAATGTTCCAGGCCAATGATGACAACCCAGAAGGACACTAATGGGTTCCCATCACGTCTCAAGCAACAACCACTGTCACCACACAGCAGTGCTGACAGAGGAGGTCCCCAAACTTAAACGAGGCTCTTGTAACAACAAATGTTCCTACCACCACACTCAATCTACGCTATCACTTGACACAGGAATGCTCAGATCTGTTCTGCATATTTATTCATGCCAAGCAGATGAAGAGAATCACATTTGTAGTGATGAATGAAACGACTGGAGGCACATTTGTCGTGTTCTGTGTCGCTGGTGACATGTTCATCTATCAGGTTTTCAACATAAGCAACCACCTTTCCATCATGAGATGTCTTATTACAGACCCCAGCTAAAGCAACCTCAACAATTAACAGCCTGTTTGGCACATTTGTCTCCACAGGTGGGTCGTGAAGTCAAAAAGAGAGCGGGGAGAAAAGCATGGATCCTAAGGAAAACCAGTGGCACTTGTGAAGGTGATGGTCAGAGGTCAGACCTGAGGAACTTCCAGCCTGATGATCCCTTTTTTAAGCAACAGGGCTGCAACCCCTTTTAAGGAAGATGTAAGTACACATTAAGAACCCATTTTTGGGGACAGCGGTGTAAAAAGTAAGTATTAATCGCCCTCCAAACACACCATTTGTTTTAGGAAATGAGAAGCCACCAACTATCAGTGGCAGACAAGGATGGACAACTACCAGGACTGCACCACAAGGCTCCCTGCTGAGAAAAGAACCCTTCAGGAACTTCTGAAGCAGCTTTTCTGAAACTTCATAGCACAGGATTTCCAAATGTTTTTACTCATTGAACTTTAAGTGGAGCACTGCTAGTAGGTAGCCCAGTGTCCCACATTTGTTGGTACTAGTCAATACAGGAGCTGGAGAGAATACGCTACTCATGAAAAGCCAGAAGAGGAACAACCACCATCTGTTCCACGTGGAATCATGTTTTAAAGGCAAAGTTCTGCGAAGCATAAAGAAAAAAAGAAAGGTTGTGTGGTTCGAGTTTGTCTTTCTTCTGCCTAACACAACTCTCATTTAAACTTTGGTTAACTAAGGAAGCCAAACTCACGAAGGAACAGATGAGGCTGCAGCAGGTTGTCACACCACAGAACCACTGAACCACAGAACCATTTAGGTTGGAAATGACCTCCAAAATCAACCAGTCCAACCATTAACTCAGCACTGCCAAGCCCACCACTAAACGCTGTCCCCAAGGGCCATATCCACACGTCCTTTAAATCCCTCCAGGGGTGGTGACTCCACCACTGC
>VYZR01043671.1:39670-50717 GCA_013400675.1 Oxylabes madagascariensis
CAAATCCTTGCACACCAGCACCCCCCTTTCTCAAGGGGCTGGAGAGTGGTTTGCACAGGCTGAGTGCCAGGTCACCTTGCTAAAAATTGTCCTGCTGTGTCCTCCTGGTCACCACCACAAGGTCACCTTCCACATTTCCAGGAGTAGCTCCACACTCACAGCTTGTATCCCTGCTAATATTACTGGGAATTCTTTCTGCGCTTTATTTTGGTTTGCTTGATTTTATTCATGGGTGAGGTTTGTGTTGGTTTTCTGTTTTCTTGGATTTAGGAGCACAGGTAATTATTTTTTATGTTGCAAAGCCATAATAGATATTTTTAGATTTACAATTTAAGAAGATTGTACGTGTTATTTGAGGAGAGTTTGGTGAAACAAATAATTATGGGTGACGAGGGAAAGAACCAGAACCATCTGGGGTATCAGAAATTCACCTCTGTGGAAATTGTATTTCAACAGAACCACAACTGCACAAGGTCAACGTAAATTTTTGTACTTCAGGGCTTAATTCAGCATATTACACAAAATGAAATGGCAGAGTTTCATTCTATTTAGGACTTTTCCTGAAAGGTTGCTCTGAAAAATTATAAAGCAAAAACCTCCTTCTGATCTTTTCTTTTTAGGTACTAAATGCTACTCTGCATCCCGTGGAAATGGCACTTGGCTGAGGGATCCAGGGACACCTGGTCCTCAGGAATCTGCTGAGGTGGTTTCCTGCATCTGGGGCAGGTTTGCTCTGAAGCTCATTTTTCTCCTTTTAATATTATTACAGTTTCGTATCATGAGGTAGTAACAGTATTTAGCTCTTACCTTTAAGATAAACAACTGACTGATTTAAAGGCATGGGAAAGAATCCATCACTGCCACAAGTGACATTTTTAAAAAACATTCTGCTCTCAGAGCTCCCTTGTCTGCCAGAACGATGCTAAACAGGTAATTTATAATGATGTGCAGCAGCAACAGCAAAAGTAAATACAGGCATGAGACCCAAACAGATTCCTATTTCAAAACTGTCAAGTTTGATTTCTAGTTTTGTTCAAATTTTTGTCTTTTCCCCATCATGACATGTTTGCAAAAGGGAAAGTGGAGGCAACAGCAGGGTAATATGATGGGCACCAGCAAGTATGAAGGATTTATAGGGAAAAAACCCCAAACTATCATAATACTAACACTCAATGCTCTCAATTAGTTATTAGCACCCAGCAGAGACAGCAAGAATTTGCTGGAGTGTTTCAGATTTCTTAGAGGGCAGGGAGAAAAAAGAAAAGGCATTTGAATTTCAGGGTCAAGTTTGCATTAAGCTGTCAGTTTTATCATGGTAATCTGGAGCCAGAAACATTCTTGTATTCAATCCACTCTAAAATTCAGAAGGACACTTCTGGTTTTTCTTAGGTTTCACTTTCAATCTCCATTAAACCTCACCATACATCCTTCTTTGACATATTTAATCTCAACACAAGAGGGAATATTCCAGAAAGACAGGAGATCCTGCAATGTGAGGAAAAAGGAAGCCCACAACTATGCACTCACGATAAACCCGATTAAACAAATCCAGTTAAAATCTCATTCCTTTGTGGATAAGCACAGACCTCTACACAGATGCAAATTGTTTTCCAGTTATGCTGTAAACCCCCTCCTTCTGGGACTTTCCAATTTATGTCAATGTGTAATTAGCAAATGAATTGCTCTGCAGATTGCATTCAGTATTCTTTTCTTTTCTTAAATCCCCAACTAACATAACCTTCCCCCCTTCTCCACTTCCAAAACTCTCAAAATCATTTTCAACTTGTGGATTCTCAAAAAAAATCGGCTTCACATCATAAAAATTAATGAGAACTGGCAGCTGGCCAACAAATGACTTGGCAAAGGTAATCATCTTCCAGCACCCATAACCCAGCCCACGAAAACTGCCGGTGAGTTCAGGATAAATACAAGCACAAACACTTGAGGTGTTCAGTTGGTCACTGTGTAATGGAATTTTACCCTTCCTTCCTCTGCTGCCCCATCCCTGGAAGTGTCCAAGGCCAGGATGGACAGGGCTTGGAGCAACCTGGTCTAGTGGAAGGTGTCCCTGCCCATGGCAGGGGGTTGGAACCGGATGAGCTTTAGGGTTCCTTGCAATCCAATCCATTCTGTGACCAATGACACACAACTCAGATGCTGAAACACAATCAGTACCTTTATAACACTGGTTTTCAGTACCTCTATAAGGTTGCATCAGTTGTAACAAATGCAAATTGCTGCCAGTTAATCCTGTTTAGGAGCTCCCAGATAAACAACTTTGGAAACCATTTCTTCACGGGTCATGCAGGTCACCTGTATGATGCACATGCAAACATTTCCTTTGACCCAAATGGGACATCCTGTCTTTCACTCTGAAGCCATGCTGTACCCTGGGAAGAGCCCTGGAGTATCTACTCTGTTATTCTGGTTAATTTTTCATGCATCTTCTCCCTTTAAATACAGCACAACACCCACTGGAGGTGACAGACGACCTTTACCTTCCTAAATTTCACCACACAGAACATCCCTCCTTGAGAGACAGCTCCTGGACCACCCCGGCCAACCTCCCGTCCCCACAGTACTGTCCAGGGTTCCTCCCCACTGCACCACCACAGGCCCAAACATCCACTACAGCTTCTCACAGGATCACAAAGCTTGGAAAAGATCTGTGAGACAGAGTACAACCATCTGACACACCAGAATTATCCCTGGACACAGGCACCAAACACCCCAGCCCCTCGAGCTTCAACAGCATCAGAGCACAAAGAGGCAGCTGTTGCAGCCCAGACCTTCTGATGAGAAGATAAAAAGGCAAGAAAGCAAAACAAGGCAAGGGAGAGAATTTTAAAAAACCCCAAAAGGTCAAAGATTAATTTCAAAAATCCCTGTGAAATACATACTTGAAGTGTTTCCCCTGAAATGCTTCACTTTACACCGCATTCATCAAATCATTAATGTGTACCTTTAACCAATTTTAGATGAAAGAAGTCTCATAAGCCCATTTTTAAAAAATTTTAAGGCTTTTGTGAAGGTGTAATGAGATACTTTATAACTGTACCTTTCTCTCCAGGTGGTAAATGTTAGACCTTTCTTTGTGCTTGGCTGAAGCAAGTACATAAATGATTAAATATTTTCTAGGAACGTGTCACTGTTGACCTCTCCTGCAGAATGCCTCTGTCTGACTATCACTAGGACAAACTGGCAAACCTCACAGTGCAAACCAACTTCAAAATCTACACCCACCACTGAGCTTTATGCTGCAGAAACACCAGGAGGCCACGGAAGAGCTCCTGAGAGCTGGAGAACCTCGGGCATGGAGGCACACAAAGGGCTGGGGAGAGAGCCAAGCCTGGAGAAGGCTCTGGAAGACCTCAGTGATTCTCTAGGAAGACCAAGAGAAGGCATTGGAAGACCAGGGCCTGAAGGGGCTCCAGGAGAGCTGGAGAGGGACTTGGGACAAGGGACTGGAGTGACAGAACCAGGGGGAATGCCTTCCCGCCGCCAGAAGGGAGGGTCAGATGGGATATTGGGAAGAAATTCTTCCCTGTGAGGGTGGGGAGGCCCTGGCACAGGGTGCCCAGAGGAGCTGTGGCTGCCCCTGGATCCCTGAAAGTGTCCAAGGCCAGGTTGGACAGGGCTTGGAGCAAGCTGGGATAGTAGAAGGTGTCCCTGCCATGGCAGGAGGTGAAACAGGATGGACTCCAAGGTTCCTTCCAACCCAAAGCATTCTGTGATCCCGTGAAAGTTTTTCTGTAATCAGATCCCTGGTAACCACATGTACGTGCACTCGTGGGTAACGAATGCAAATATGTAAATATTCAGGCATGAAAATACAAGACAGCTTTTGTGGACAGAAATAAAGCAGCACTGTCAGCCAATTGTTAAATGCATGCTCAGAACGACTTTGTATAAAATTTCTATCTTTTAAAAAAGCTCCTTACTAACACTGCTTCAAAAAAACCCCACCTGGATTCTTCTACACCTGTCCACTGTAACAGCACAAAATTTCTTTATGGTGATTATGAGGATGGAAACTGATTTATCTACCCCAAAGTGTTCCCAAAGGCAGGAGCTCATCCTCAAGAGCTGGAAGCACATCCCTCCATCTGGCTCCCGGAGGCCAGGGGAGGAGTCCCACACACCAAGGGAATGGCCAAGCTTTGCAAATCATCAAATAAACAAGAAAGTTTCAAATTTTACTGCTGATTACAGCAGGCCAGGAAACAGCAAGATTGGTTTTACTGCCAATTCCGCCGGGAATCCTGGAGGACAAGTCAGGAAGCAGAGAGCTGCGGGGGTGGGGGAGAGCATGGCAGAGAATAAAAATCAATACTTCTCTCGCTACCAGGAAAATAAGGTTAGCAACAGTGGCAGCAAACAACTGGCCAGCTACTCAGCAGAGAGGACTTGACTTTAAACAATATCATCTACATGCAAACTGTAACTGCAGGCGAAGGTTCACACCATATTTGCCTCCTGCACGCCCGTCCTGGTATTTTGACAGATCGGGCATCCATTATTTGGGGCTGCTCCTCTGTACAAAATAGGTCCTGCGGAGTCTTATTTTCCCATCTGTTAGGCTTTAAATATATTAATAAACATTCAGAAGAGACTAACGGCTTCTTGAAAAAATAAATAAAGAAAAAAATCTCATTTCAAACCCCCTGACACTCTTAGAATCCAAGTCTATCATATTTATTCAGCTTTAACTCACTATAAATTTTCTGGATAATATAATTCTCGTTTCTAGTGCAGCCAATCACTTCTAATAATTGGGTTCTTCTTTTTACAAATCACACTTTATTATCTTGTACAAAGAAAACAAGAAGTGGCACTTTGCAAGTGATCATTTTGATAACAGGCTGAATAAAGCCTACAAGCTTTAGAACAGGACTTTCTCCGCTCATTTGGTGAAGTTGATATTTTTACTGCTAGTATCTGCATTACACAGTAGCAGCTGGCACTGAAAGGACTGGACTGTATAAGACTCTTGGATTTTTTTTCTTGTCCTACAGCAAACATTCCAGAAATACAAAAAAAAAGGCCAAAATTACACCACAGCAGATCACGTGGAACATATTTTCACTCAGATCTATTTAGATGCTACTTATGCTTTCCATATTCATCCCATCCATGTCCGTTTTACGCCTCAACCTCTCCAAGTAAAAATAAAGCAAGCTCCCCTCAAACTCCAGCAAAAGCAGAATTTATAGAAGATTAACATTTCCAACGTGAAACTCTTGAAAGTGTCTGTGATGACATTAAAGCACAAAAAGCTGCTTTCCTCTGTGCCTGCCTGCAGCTCTGGGAGTTCAGCAAACAATTCAAACCTAGTGAGATGCCACCCTGTTTGAGCTGAGCGCTGGAAACACAGCTTAGAGCAGGAACATCCACTGGAACCGACTCGTGGAGACTCAGGAGATGTTGCTGAATGTTTCTGGGAGATTTTTCCAGCCAGGTTTCCCCTGCTGAGAGGCATGGGATGGTTTACAATCCTCACCAGCAATCCAGATGTGATCTTTATAAACATCTAAACGGGCTTGGCCCGTTGTAGTTTTATCAGCCCTTCTCTTGTTTCAGCTCAGAAGATTCCATCCCTTTCTGGAAATAAACTCTGAGCTGGGGTAAGGGGACAGATAATGGGTGGGGAGAGACCCTCAGACTTCACCAGGGGAGCACCCACTGCCCAGGAGCGGTCAGGGCAGGTCGGGAGTCCACCCCAAACACCAGTTTTTTTCCCTGCCCCACTGTCAGCCTCTGCCTGTGCTCTACAGCCTCCAAAGGTAGGATTTCACACTCTGCCCTGTCCCCCAAACAGGCTGGAGCACTCTGGCAGCTCTCTGCTCCTTCCTGGTCCTACACACATCCACATTCCTCGCTCCTCTCCCAGCAAGATATATCCCCCAGGCAGGGAGGAGAAAGAGGGATCAGCCGCATTTTCCCTTCCTGATTCACACAGTGAGCAAAACCCAAGGAAGAATGTAGATAATTAGACCTGTCCTTGCTTTCCCTATTGTTTTGTTTTTTTTTTAAGAAAATGTTAGCTCTTGTGGACAGAAAAACCTAAAAAACAATTGTCTAATTCTCTGTTGGCTGGGCATGAGTAATGGACAAAATCAACCCCTAAGTTATCATTTCCATATCCAGGATTGCCTGAAATTGGATTTTCAATTGAAAATGTAGTGCTGAGCCATGGTGGTCATTGCCAACAGCTCAAAATTCAGCAGGTAACGAAAGTGCACTTGCTTACAGAGGGAATAGCTAAGATTTGACATATGTATAAAAACTGTGGGATAGATCTACCTAATTTGCAATCATTTTCACGTTGGAATGGTAACTTTTACATGACAGTCAAACTCATAAATCAAGCATTCCATGATGGGAAAACAAGCTCCCCACAGTCAAACCTATCTATGAGGGCAACAGGAACGTCCTTCACAACAATGACCAAGTCAGGGAGTTTCATTTCTCTTGGCCTTTTGCCTTCTCAGCATTTCAGTTTTTATCCCTTTAAAGAAACAAAAACGGACCCGTTATCCAGAGGCTTATTTGGAATGTTCAGCTTAAACTCTGAAAGCTGAAGCGTGGCATCGATCACGCCGCATTTTACTGATTATGTCAGAAAATGCTATTTGCATTTCTGAATACTGAATTAACAAAATGTAGGTCAACTTTGTTGGGTTTCCTTTTTTTTCTAAAAGGCATGTTAAACTTCTGAACACTTTAGTTAAATCAGAGCATTGAAACCAGTATGAATTTAAGGTGACAACAAGCACTGTGAAGAAACGATCACACTGTAGGTCACAGACCGACTGAGTATCTGATATTCAGGCAAATTATCACTCCCATCTGCCAGCGCACTTCTACCTGTTAACTGCAACCCTAAATCAAATCTTGGGTTACTACAGGTTACTACAGTCTCCCTGGAACATAAAACCTACTGTATGGCTACTCTGGTTTCATATAACAACTATGTCATTAGTTAATGATTTAAAATTTTACCCTCTGTGAGCAATTCACATTCCAGTAGACTGCTGGAGTGTTTTCCACGTCTTCTTTTTTTTTTTTTTTTCCCTTAAAATGCTACTTTAGCGTTAAAATTCTGAAGTCAATATTATAAAAATCTGTTGAGACAATGTCTCAGGATCATTAACATATGTTCAAGTGTTTGAGTACTCTGAATCCGGGTGATGTAATGGCAAAAAAGTACATTCAAAGTATTTTCAGCTATATTCAAAACATTTTTTTTTAATTGAAGACACAATTGAAGACTTATTTTGGCTTTTAACTTGAGATCTTCAGAAGTCCTTGCTTAAAATTATAATGAGTATTGCTTTCATTGCTGTTTTTTCCAACTCTATTTGAAAAAAAAAAAAGGTTGTGAAAACATCCTCAGGGACTCACTCACACTGTGATTTAAAAAAAACTTTAATGGTTCAGGTTCCACTGCGAACCTTTTTCAAATAATTTATTGCAGAAGACAATTCACATCTGTAGGGACACTGAAACATTCTGTTACTTTAAATAACTGAAAATGGACACCCAGCTGACAGGCAAATTTTATAGAAGTCAAGAAAGATGTATCTGAAGATACAAAACAAAACACCACAGCCTAGGAGGTAGGTACCTAAGGAGGTACCTAAAGGACTGGATTATTTTTCTCTACTATTTAACTCGGCACTTGGAGACAACCAAGAATTTGCATCATTTATGAGGATCAAATTAATGCAGGTAGGTAAAAAAGGGAAATTCCCTTCTTTGGACTGGATGTCTGCTGCCATGACCACTCTCAATGTGACACTCAGAGCAGCTCTGTCAGCACTGCTCAGCTTTCTGTACATTTAACCACAAAGATCTTTACATTAGAGGTCTATGAATAATAGGAATTCATGTAAAAAAAATAAATAACCAGTTGATTTTATCTGTACTGATTTACAGAGGTCCAGACTTTCAGTTTTTCTTTGTACTTTTTATTTATATTTTTCTTAGTTGCTTACATTTATCCCTGATAAAACATACTTAGGTCTTCATTTTAGCTTCAAGTTTGTTCATGTTCCCAATTTCCATAAAATATTTCTGCAAATAACTACTATTTCTGTTACTTAAAAAACCAACAGGGAATTAATTCTCCGTGAATTTAGGGTTCAAAGTATTTCCAGGCACCTACGTATCACTTCCAGTTGGGAGAACCTAAGTTTCTATTTCCCAGAACGAATTTAACAACACAGATAGGGACCAAAACCTTCCAGCAGCATCAACACCACAGGCATTTGAGAACATTACAATAATAATAAAATATGATTGTAGCAAACCTTCCATGCTCAGCTTTCATTTTGACAGACAACTAAATCCAGGGCACCACCATGTGGCAACATATCAGGGAATGGTTCACATACCAAGACCTGTTTTTTTCCACCCTCAAAATTTTTTGCTATTTCTTAAAAAATAAACGTTAACAAATCCCTCTCGGTGTTTGTAAGATCCTCCTTAACTAGTTGCCACAGCTTCACTCATCTCAAAAGCTGTTTTTTAATACACCTGGACTAGCAAGAAAATGCTGGAGCGTTTTTATTTGCAAAACACAGTGTTTACCTAAACAACTGCCCCAGGACCAGAGAACTGGCTCTGTTTCTTGACAGCCTCGCACAGGAGAAATCTGGCAAAAGCCTATACTGCACATCGAATTCCTTTTAAAACATAAATACATTAAAAAAAATAAATAAATCAAGCTAAATGCTGGTCTCACATCTGATTAAAAGCTTAAAAAAAAAATCTTGGGAAAAAAATCGAAACTTTGAAGGTATTCACATGCATTATTTAGCAGCTGCTCAGTTACTCTGGAACTGCCTCTCTCCAGCTTAACAACAACAAAATAATTAATTTTTTTTTTCCACAAGAGACACCAACACAAGGTCTCCACAACCCTAAGAAAATCCTGATTCCAAAAGCCACCACATGCCACTTAGTACCCTGGAATTTACTTCTGCAGCCAAACGCTAAACTCAGAGGAAAGAAACCCAGCTTTTCATTAAAGTGGACAGCTTTGGCTCACACAGCACAGCACCGCTGCATTTCACCATATCACAAAATTCCAGGATTCAGGCTCAGCTGATTCTGGATTTCGTGAAACAGAGAGTTAATTCATTATGCCTTCACACATTTGCGAGCCATTTTGTACCAACACACTGAGCTCAACCTCAATTAGCAGCAAAGACTCACTTAGCAGCAGCCTCCTGCTAGGAGCCTGATCTGGATTCCCCATCTCGGCTCCGGGCTCTTTCTCCCGGGCAGCTCACCGGACCTAAAGGCTAAAACTGACACAAAATCTGACAGAAAATGGGGTGACACGATGTGCAGCCACGCCAGGCAGAGCAAGGGGTTCCCACAAGCACCGTACCTCGCTGGGAAAACCTGTAGTGGAAGAGGTTGGAGCAAGCAGCGCTCTCCTTGCAGAGCCCAGGACGGACAAGACCCGCAGTTCTCCCGCTGCAAAAGTTGCTCTGGAGCGATTTGAAAGTCCTACACAGAGCTCATCGTCAGTCCAACGCGTGCACTGTAACCCCATTAAAAAAAACGCGCACCCAAAATGCCGAAAAAAAAAAAAAAAGATAATTCACCTCCTGCTTGAAGATGACGCTGGAGTTTCCTCATCTCCAACTCCAGCTCCCCTCCTTCCCCTCTCCCCCAGCCCAGCTAAGCCTGAAAAGCTCCTTCTCTGCAACGAAGACCATCACGATTTTCCGCCAAAGACAAACCAATAGCAAGAACACAATGCACATTATGCAAGTTACTGCAGAGTTATGCAAGTTAGATGCATATTTTCACTTGCTCTGCCGAGGACTCCGAAGCCACTTGTTTGATGTGGATGCCTACTCTTTTCTCCGAGCTGTCAAATCTTCCTCTGCTTGTCTCAACTGGCTTTTTTTAACACTAAAATTTCAAGCAGCTGCTACGGGTATTGACGAAGCCCTTCCATTACATACAACAACACGGGCCATTAAAAACCACAACATCTGAGCACAGAATCGCATATGTCTACCCCAAATCAGGATTTAGGAGACACGGCAGGCAGAGCACAGCACGTTATTTACTGTAGATACCCCACGCTCCATATTGCCAGAACAGAGGAAAGCATCCGAAACCTCTTGAGCCAAACCAGGCCTCGCAGTGGAAGGACCACCTCACAAGCAAAAGGATTTAAAGAGTTACATAAAGACTCCTACAAAATAAATCGTTTTTGTTCAAACCCCCCCAAACCTGACGGGTTTTTGTTGGTTATTTTTTAGTATCTACTTCCATACCTCTGCAGTCAGCACTAGTGAAGCATGAAGACCGATTTCACATATGGCCTTACAGTCAAAAGTAACTGGGAGCAACTTCTCCAACGATATAGGAGCCCTCACTATTTCCAAGATGAGCCACACAAAAATGCAAGCTTTTTGGGCACTAAATCCATCCATTTCGGGGGAGATCTATCAATCTACCATTTTAGACGACTGCTGCTCAAAGATCTGACCGTACCTACCAAGGAACACGGACACAACTCTTTATTTCCATCTCGTATCTGTTTATTTCTGCCCTTTCTCCCCTATTTACCAGCACAGCCTGCAACAAGCACGAAAGTGACATCCAAACAACTTCCCAAAGCAATAAACAAGCCCCCAGAGAAGCTGAACCCTCCTGCTCACCCACCAGGCACAAGGATACAAGCACTCACAGCCCCAAGACTGCTCCAAGCTTCCGAAAGCAAACAAGGTTAAGGGCACTCGTCAACATCCCGACTTTTGAGGGAAGCGGCTCTTTCAGCCGCGCTGGATTCATCTCATTTGGGAGCAAAACCCAATCCAAGCGCGATCCCTTACGCAAGCACCAAGTATTTATCTAAGGAGTAAATAGAGCCTGCTTTTACAAGTAGCCTGTGTCTCTTTCTGAGAAGCACAAGTAATCTCCAACAAACCTGAAAGCTGCGCGGATTCCGAAATGGGAGGCAGGGAGGAATATAGGAAAGAAAGCTGGTTTAAAAAAAAAAAAAAAAAAAAAAAAAAAA
>VYZR01043674.1:14694-28786 GCA_013400675.1 Oxylabes madagascariensis
AGCATAATAATGTCTTTGTAACTTAAAAGTTTTGTATGTGTGCATGTAGAACTAGATTATTGTGCGTTAGTTTGCATGATAGCTGAAAATACTATTATGTATCGAGCCAGCAATCACATTACTGAGTTTTTTTCTAATTCAAACACTGTTTGCTTTGACTAGTGAGGTTGATGCACCTACTAAAAGAAAACTGCAACAAACTAATTCTGAATTTATAGATCGCTTGTGCCTTGGGATAAAAA
Organism: Oxylabes madagascariensis; assembly: GCA_013400675.1. Lineage (NCBI taxonomy): Eukaryota > Metazoa > Chordata > Aves > Passeriformes > Timaliidae > Oxylabes > Oxylabes madagascariensis. Next base: position 14,937 of record VYZR01043674.1, read on the forward strand.
AAAAAAAAGAGGCAAAATACTTCTCTTTGAGTTTTCCAGTACTCAGAGTGGCACAGTGCACAGCTTTCAGATTTGATGGGCATTTTGCATAAAAATTAATGCTTTAGAAATACTTCAACAAATCACTACTATATGATAATTTTATGGTTCTAGTATAGGTTTTATGGGTTTCTTATTTCAATGTGTTTTAAATGTCCTACGGGAACAAACCTCTGCATTTCCTAGATTCCTTTCAGCAATTTAGAGAGACTTCTGATGCATTTATTCTCCTAACTAGATCTTTTAGCTCACACACACACACACAGACATACACACTGCCCTTGCCCCCAGCCTTTCCATAACCTACTCCTGATTTATTGTAGCTCCCATAACCTACTCCTGATTTATTGTAGCTCCTTCAGGAGCTAATCAAGTTCCTCTGAGAAATAAATAAACTGAGTGGTACAAATTGCATGATAGGGATGCAAGATTGTGTTCCCACTTTCATGAGAGTTCTTGAGTGCAGCTGAAGCTAAACTTGCCTTTTTGGCAGCTACAGAGAATGGGTTTTGCCAATACTCTGTCTAGTAAGTTGGCTCAGTTGCTTGCCAGTGTGTAGCCAGCAGAATTCAGATGGCAGGTAGCTGTGTTACTAGCTGTGCAGTGTGTGGAGTTTCCTTAAAGCAAGCGATCCATTAAATGTAAAATAGAGGGACCCATATTTCACAATAAGTCACATAATAGTATGAGATTATACGGGATTGCTGTTGCCTTTCCTTTGGTGTTTTTTTTTCTCAAATGCTTGAAGAGATTTCTGAAGTTTTGCTCATGTGCGTGAGCACTTAAATGTAACCTGATTCAATATCAAAACTTTTCAAATATCATTTCCAAGGGGAGAAGAAACATAACTGCATGTGTTTTCTTTCTACAGGGATGAATTGTAAAAGCTACATCATCTTGACCCAAACATAGTGTTACAGTGGACTGCTCATCTCCAGTTCTAAAAGCTTTTTGAAAACCAACAGCATTGCAGCTTGTTTTGGACTTCGTTATACTGTTGTTATCAGCATGGAAAAGCGTGGTGTTTGTTTTATTTTTTTAGATGCTCAAGGCAAATCTGATAAAGAAATGGTGGAAAGTTTTATGTGGGCACTGTTTTATTTAACATGCCTTTATTTCACTTTCATCTGTTCAAAGTGAATTTCTGCAAAACTGCAGATAAAGACCTATAGCTTGTGAACTCTAATTTTGATGGGGGAACTTGAACACTCACTTCTCTCGGCTCCTGTGTCCCTTGGTAAAACCGCTTCTGTGCACCTTACGACACTACGTAGGTAATACCGGGTTTTCAGTGTTCCAACGTCTGCTAGATGCTACTAAAAGGAGATGAACTTCCTTTCTAAGCTTTTGACATGGTGTCATAGACTAGCATGTAGTAGATACAATCAGCTGCTTTTTTACCTTAAAACCAGGCATTTGTATATATTAAATTTCAAGACATCAGAGGTAGGTGGCCACTCTTATCAAACATTGCTATTCAAGCTGGAAAAAACAGACATGGTTTTTCCTTTCCTTCTAAAATTGATTAATGTAATTTTGAAATTCTGTTGTGGTTTATAGCTCAGTGCTGGTGTGATACACATGGATCTAACTCCATAAATGTGAGGTGAGGTGTGTTCCAATCACTGAACAATTTACGCAGTGCTGCTTTGCCAAATAAAGTTAAAAGCAAAAGGGGGGTTTTGTGCTTGTGTGGAAGATTAGGATGGGTAGGTAGTCTGAGATATGGATTGCTAGGTTCTTTATTAAAAACCAAAACCCCCTTTGGTTCTAAAAAAAAGCTGCTTTTGGCAAAGCCTTTTGCTGTATTAACATTCTTATTTTTATAACTGTGGGCACCCAGGAAAAATTCTGTCTTTTTAGAAAATGAATTCTAAATTGCTGTAAAAGGAGCACATCATGCATGCAGAAAGAATCCTGGACTCCTAAGTACAGATAGATGCACTTGTTCAGTTGTCATATAGAAGAATAGTTGAAAGGCTATAAACCCTTTTTTCTGCCGTAAGTTTTCTGTTTTGGTGCTGTAAAATGTCAACAGCAAATTGTGAAGCAGTACAGTAAGGTGGGCTGCTTTGGGAAAGAGGGGAAGTGTGTCTTCAGTCGTCCTGCTCTTATTTGAGCAACCAGGAATTAAAGTAAACAGCATGTTGTCTCTTGGTTTTTTGTTTGTTTTAATGATAGGAAGGATTATAGAATAAAACAACCCATAGCGATCACTGGAAAAAAACCCATAACAATTTTTTATGGTGGAAGAACAATAATTCTGTGATAGGATAAATCCCTGGAAGCATAAAGGTTAAAATTCAAAGGCCTCTGAATATGGAAAAGGAACATTTTAAATAACCTGCCATTTGAAGGTCAGCCCCATTTTGTTCCTCTGTAAAAGATAGTATATGACTTAATTTATTTAGATATTTGGAAGGTAATGTACCACCTCCTGATCTGACTGCAGCCTGGGAGCACATGCACAAGATTAATCTTCTAAAGAAATTAATATAGCGCGTATTCTAGAAAATACAATCCAGAAAAGCCACTTGCATCTGACAAATTTGTACTAACCCACAATCAACTGTGACTCTAGTTCTTGGTGTTGAAGTGAAATATCTTAACTGATGCATGCTAACGTTCAACCTTTTGGTCGCTGTATCTTTCAGTTTGAGTTCAGCTTTATTTACATCTTCTCACTAATTTAATACATTAAATGAAAGATATGAGCTCAACTGTATCCAAATTCCTGTCTCTGGACACAGTGTAATAAGCTAGCCTGACTTGGAAGTGGTGTTAAAGCTGAGACCCGATGACAGCTTCCTGGGGGAGAACCACTTCAGGAGGTGTAAGGCTTCAGGGACCAAGGCTGGTGAGAATAGTGCACCCATTCCACTGAAGGGGTCAATGATAGTCAAGGTACTCAGACAGAAAGGAGTATCCAGGAGTAGCATTTAGGAGTCGAAAATGGAAACTCCTCCATGATGGAGCAATGGTTCTGAAGTAAAAACTTGGAGACAAGGACAAGTTGAAATGCAGAAGACTTGAAGAGCTTGAATAAATGCTGTGTGAACTGTCTGAATTGCTACTTTGCCAAATAAAACAAATTGAGAGGAAGCTGTATCTAGGTGTCTGTCTGATTTTGTTGTTGGTTTTGTTGTTTTTTAACCTTCAACAGGATGTCACAAAAGAAAACGTATAAAACCACTGATTTAGTAACTGACCAAATGTGTCCATTTTCAGTCAATTAATGTATTGCAGCAGTTACAAAGCCTGTTAATACTACCTGGAATGTAAGTGGGGTTTTTGGTGGATGTTTGCAATTTCTCTTAGTTCAGTTCAGTTCTCCTAGTTCAGTTCTTAGGCTCTGTTCACAGTTCTGTCTGCTGTCCATAGTTGAATCCAGCGACCTTGGAGAGTGTGATTTGCCACTTGCAAGGATTAAACTTTTATCTTTATAGGAGGTGCAATTGTGTTGCACTGGGCTGTTACTGTCACCTCTAAGCCAGAACAGCTTGGGAGAATGGATTGGCTGAACTCTGAGTTGCTTATCCGGTTGTTTCTGGGATCCAGACAGTAGAAGACTTGGAAAGCCAATACCTGTATTTTGAAAACCCACCAAGAGTTGTGTGTTCTCCACGGAGGAGTCTGATGTGCTAGATGGATGCTTTCTGTTTATGTGCTTTTTCTGTTCAGACTGGTCAGCTGGCTTGAGGCCACAGAGCCTGTAACATGACTTCTTCTGGAGGGAAACCAGCACACACAGCGCGTGTGCACCAGCTTTGCTGATGTAGCCACCTGGATGATTCCTGAAATGTTTCGTAGTCATCGAGTTTGAAACGGGCAATAATGCCTGGAGCCAGGGAGGCTCTGCATAGTAGGCTCTGGAGCTTCCAGCTGGCAGCAGTTCTCTCCACATGTGCAGTGTTTTTGTGACAGGGTGACAAGCTCCAGGATTTTAGAGTGTGGAGGGACTGTGGAATTAACATATCAGCACAGAGAGGTAAAGTAAAATACTCAGAGGAAAATTCTGAACTAGTACTCTCCTTCCTGGCAGGAAGAAGGGTGTTAACCCATTCTTACAGTAGCAGTGTTTTCTTCCTTCTACTCATTAATGTGCCCTAGGCTGTGCTGCTTTTGATTTAAATGCAGTTCACAGAAGGAGGACATGAGAGAATTTCTTCTGAACTTTGACATGATACAAAGGATGAGTAACGCAAACCAAGCTCATGATTTGTAACTTTGGTTCTATTTAGCTGATTTTAAACATATTATTAGGATGCAGTTCAAAAGATGAGTAGTTACCTTTATGGAACCTTGATCCCTGTGTCAAGCAATGTGCAAGAGGCGTTGTGCTGAAGTGAATGAGAGGTGGTCCTGGTTTAGAAAAAAAGCAGATGGTGAGGTCACACAAACACATTGTGCAGAACCAAACAAAAAAATTCAGAGGGGAAGTGTTGCCACAAAGATGGTCCAGGGAGATGCAGGAGCTGATGAGCTCTGAAATTGATCTTTTGCATTTCAGGATGTTCAGACTTCATAGATCAGGTAAGGTAAATTAGAGTTATATTGTGGTATACAATAGATGGCTTCAAGTATGGGGTTTAAGTTGGTTTTGTGGGTTCATATATTCTGCCTTTGTTGGATCTATTTGAGTTTTGTCCATCAGCTTTTAACTGTGAAAGGCTGTGAACTGCAGACCAGATGTAAGTACACAGACACTCTTAAGATATCACAACCCCACTTTGCCTCTACTGTAAATAATACACAGTTGTGTGCTCAGACCTCCCCAGCTGGCAAGATTTGGGGTTCCATGCCTCAGCCAGGTCTGAGGAAATAAACACGGACTAAAACTTGGCCTTGTGCTGGCAGAGGTGATGTAAACTTCCCTCTGCCTGGCCTATTTACCTCCCACACTTCATCCTTGACATACAGGGCTGCTCTCTGTTCCAGGTAGTATTTTATACAGCACAAATTCATGATGCAGCTGATGCACGCTGAACTTTCCTATGAAAGGCTGTTACTGTTCTTTCATGCTCTTGGCAGGGTGTTAATGAGATGCTCAGCAGGATGTGCCCAGGAACTAAAATCGTATTTCTTTAAATTATGAATTGAGTGGACATAGCTATTGCTGAAATATGTAGGGAGGAGATCCAGCTGCCCATTGAGAATTGCCTTCAGGAAGGAGAAGTGAAAATAACTCACTTTGTGTCTCATCATACCAAATTTAGAACTTGAGACAATCCCGTGCCTTTTAGCAAAAATTTTTAGCACCAACAGACTATTTTCATAAAGACTGTTGATGGAGTTACTCTGAGATCTCGCTTTGATTCTCTAAGTTTTCTTTGTAGTCCAGCCATTTTCATTATATGCTTCTGAGCAACTCACCTGGTAGATGCTCTTGAAAACATTCCCTAATGCTTCTGAAAAGCTGAAGTCCTTTTTTTCAGCCATGTTTATGCTTATGTTTGCATTTTATGTGTTTGTACTATGATAAATCAGTAACTTGTATTGCAGGACTAGAAGGACACGCTCAAAGGCCTCTGGTTAGGAAAATGGGCGATTGAGAGCACCTGCCAAGGCTACTGCTCTGATCAGTGCTCTAGAGAAGCTCCTCTCCTCTGGATATAGAGGCAGTCTCAGGACAGTCATCTCTTGGGCATGGAATTAGCCTTCAGGAATGCTTTCCCTATAGGCCCAATCTTCCACTGGGCTGCCTGCTTTCAAGTCCTTTGCAGTCCTGCACTCATTCAAGTTCCCTGCTCCTCTGTATCCATGTTGTCCAGTCATTTGGTTTGAGTGTAGAAATCTTAAATGCATCTCTTTAATGCATTAGGATCTCGTAGTTCTAAAAACTATGTTAAAATGTCTTGCTCTGCCCTCTTTAGAACAGGATTCTACATTTCTGTTGGCCAAGAAGTGGTGACTCTCAGTCCTTCACCAAACCTTTTTGCCTTGTCTGCTTTCCACCAGCTTGCTTAAAATACACTTTTCATTAATTTATGAGTGATTTATAAGTGTCAGCCAGGAGCCTTATAACTGCAAAAATTAAAATTTTAGCAGGTGTATTTAAAAACTTGTTTCTGAAGTGTGCTCATCCAGTCGTTCTAGATTTCTCTTTGTGTTTCAGGGTTCCAGTGCAGAGTGCAGCTCACTTTTTCAGTTAAGTAACTGTTACTTGAAAAATATAGAGCAGAGTTAATTTTACACAATTTTTTCCCCCTTTAAATACTCTTGTTTACAGCATGTTTCCATGTCACTCAGCTCAGACCGATTGTGTCATGGGCTCTTTTTCGTATTAATTACTCTGTGTTTTTTGCCTCTGTCTGGTCTTTATGCCCATCCACGCTCTCTGAATCTTCTCTAGCTTTTCCCTTTGCTCTTACTCTTTTAGCTTTTGCCATTAGAAACTGAAAAATCCCAATTCCTCATGCAGATGAAAACAGCCAGCACAGACCTCAGTGATGCATGACTGTGGATTCTGTTAGGGCTTACTTGAAAGGCTCTCCCTTTGTTTTGGGGTGGCGTGTTTGTGTTGCTATTGGTTCATGTCTCTGACTGGCTCTGTGCGGTTTGGGATTGAAACTCTTATGCTTTATCTAGGATTTGAAAAGCAAATGGAGCATCACACTGACCTATTTCAGCCTTTTTGTTTTGCAAATGTGCTCTTGGAACTGCTCCTACTATTATCCTACAGTGCTATGGAATGATTACAGCAAGATGTTTAGGCTAGGATTTCCTGCAAAAGTGGGCAGCAAGCAGCCCACATTATGGAAAAAAACCCTCTTCTAAATATGGATCAAACCTAGGTAAGTATTGTATTGTTTGCTACTCTGAAGTAATTTGTACCCCTAAGCTCTCTGAAGGGCAAAACAGTTTTAAAAAAACAGTCTAAGTGAAGTAAGAATCTTGATCAACATTAAAATACACTGACAAATTTTAATGACCTCTCCTAATACACAGAGGAGCAACATCCACAGGGCTATGCACTCAGGCTAGTCAATATTCTCTGCTTACCTAAAATCCTGGTAAGGATAGGTGGGCTGAGGATACTCACAGATATGTGGATAGACAAATGTCAGGAAAAACAGATCCGACAGACTTCAAATAGTGACAATTTTCACACAGTATCTCATTTCTGCTACAGGATAAACATTCGTAGGTCCCTTTCGACTCAGAATATTCTGTGATCTGTGACTGTGTAAAACTCCCCAGCTCTGGGGTCTGCATGAGAGGCCATGAGTGCAGTCTTAGCAAAGCAGCCATGAAGATGGGCTAGAAGTACTGCCTGCTCTGAGCACTCCTTTGACATTAGAGGGAGAGCCCCAACGTTGGGAGTGGCTGGGAAGGGGCTACAGAAGTGGTGTCAGCAGGAGGCAGTGGCTGGGAGCTGCCTGGGAAGAAGGGCAAAAGCATCCTGAGCATGTTGACAGTATTTTCTGCTACTCCCAGGTGTGCTCTAGCTCAGTAGTTCAGTATGACTTAAAATCAAATAACATGAAGGCTATTAAATGCAAACATATGGTATTGAGACCAGTGTGTGTGCTAATTGCAGGAGCTGCCAAGCCAATCTGTTACTTTGCTCACTTTGTCTTGCTCTCCAACCAGCTGACAATGCCCCCAAGCTCTCTGGTAAGGTGAAAACTATTTTATATCACTCCAGCCGTTTGCTGTCACCTGGGAAGTAACTGGCCTCAAGCTGGTGGCCCTCAGGGCAGCAACTGCCACCATCTCCCCTCGCAGAAAGAAGAGTCCCTGGGAAGACTGTGGCACTCTAACACAGCATTAGCCAGACTCCTGTACTGTGCTTGCTGTCTGCTGCTCTCTGCTCGGAGGCGTTCATTCTCAGCCGTCATATGCAAAATCCATGAAGGTTTATTCCACTAGCAGCAGCACAGAAACAAATCCTACTACTGGGTAAAGTGACTGGAAAGCTGAGCTCTTGCACCATGGCTGTACTTGTGCTCTGTGCCAGATCTTGCTGTTGTCCTGCCCGGTAGAACAAAACCAAAGCTTTTGTTCTGCTGCTGGCTGTGTGCCAGGATAATGGGTTTTGGCAATAGGAGCACAGTGGGCACAGAGAGAAAAGACCACTTTTCTTGCTGCTTTGGTAAGGTGGTGAAGGACATTGAGGTATTTAATTAAAACCCAATGCAAATTTCAATGATGGAAAATAAGACCCCAACCAAATGGGCAGTGAGTCTTCCCTAGAAGGCTGTCTTTAAAATGTGGTCTTTTGGGTCTCGCACTATTTGCCATGTCTGCTGGGGGCTGGGATGGAAGAGAGGCTGTACTCCCAAACTGGAAATGGGCAGCATCAGCAGATGGTCTCCTGGACCCCAAAAGTACAAACAACCAGACTTTGCCTCATGCGGCACGAGCAAGGAGCACTGGCAACCCGATTCCCTGAGTGGTTGGCACAGCCAGCTGCAGTCCTGCTCAGCTCAAGCACTGCTCGAGAGACAGCTCACACAGGTAGATGCCCTGTCCTTCTCTGTCTCCCCGAAACAAGTATCTCGACAACTCCCCTCACACTGGAATACACATTCCAGCTTCTTATAAGGCTGCTGCACAGAAAGGAGAAATGTACTTCTGTCTGCTCTCATGATGCAGTCTTGTAGCACAAAATTGATCTGGCAATGGAAACGAAAGACAATGCAATAAATATAAGAATAGAATCGGTTTATTAGAGCTATTTTACATAAAGTAATCAAGAACAAATTACTTGAAGAACTATTTGTATACCATGGCAATATTCTTGCTGACTCAAAGTTACTGAAGTACAAAAAGACGACATACAAAATGATGCATGCCTCATTTGACTCTGGTTTTATTGAGACCCATGAGGAATGTGACATCCTTGGACAGCCAAACAAGACAGACAGCACAGTGTGTGTGTATATATATCTATATATAACATGTACTGTACACATTTTACTGGTAACACATCTGCGGTTCACTCACACATATCAATTACTTGCTCTAATTCTATGAGATTTTTTCTGGGGATGCTTTCTGGGGAAAGCAAATCACCGAAGCTTTCAAGCTTTGCAGGGAGCAAGGGGATAACCAGCAGGAATCCTACACTCTGGCATCTCGGGTAGAAAACGCTGTGTGCTGCATTCTCACACTGTGGGAGGGTGGTGGGCTGGATGTGGAAAAGGCTGAACAAACCCTGAGCTCTGGGGAGAGACACAGCTCTGGGACTGTACAGGGAATCATAGAGAGGTTTGGGTTGGAAAGGACCTTAAAGATCATTTAGCTCCAGCCCCCCTGCCATGGGCAGGCACACCTTCCACTAGACCAGGTTGCTCAGGGCTCCATCCAGCCTGGCCTTGAACATTGCCAGCGATGGGGCATCCACAGCTTCTTTAGGCAGCAGTGCACAACTGCTGCTGAACACTGGGAAGTCAAGCTCATCTGCTGAGGAGCTGCATTTTTTCATTTCAGCATTTAGCAAGCATGGCTGTCTGCTAGCAGCACAGTGGTTTAAACCGAGTGAAAATAAGATGCTTTCTTCCTTAAATCCCAATTTTTTTTGCAAAAGCTGGTGCTTGGATAGCAATTGCTTTTAATTAACAAAGCAAGACACATTCTTTAATGAAAATGCTCCCAGTGCATCAGGTGGAAAGAACACAACTGGTCTCTGCTGGACAGTGAAGGAACGTGTTGGCTGGAGCATCCCAGTCCCCACAGCGGTGGCAGCACTGAGAAGAGCAAGGTGGCACAGGCTTCCCCCCACACCTTGGCCAACACAGCCGGGCTGTGGAGCCTTGGCTGCTCCAGTGCCTGCGCCCTGGGGTGCACTCAGCCCTGGCTGAGACCCCAACTGCTGTGGGGACAGCAAGGGCACCCCACATCCAGTTTGGAGTCTCCCCACCTTGCAGTGTCTTCTGCACAACAATCAGCTGGAGCTACTCTCTGGAGCCTGAACATTTCTTATTTTCTGAGCAAGGACATCTACCCACTTTTTATATTACCACCGAAGGGGAAGACGACGTTCTTCATCTCACAGGCTTCTTCTACACTTGAAAATAAACTAAGGATTTTGGTCCTTTTATAGAGGCAGAGATTCATGGACACAGGAGAAAGGGGAGAACACAACTGACCCACATCCAGTTTCTAGAGATACATCCCATTGATGAGGTAATCGGACTCTTCAGATGTAATGGGTCGAGCTTTTTTGAGCTTCTGTTTCACTAAGCGCAGTCTGCAAGCAACCATAAGCAGCAGCAAAGCAGTGATTGCCAAGCCTAAGGCTAAGGGTAACACAGCACCTACAATGAGGTTAAGAGAAATTACATTTTATTTAACACACTGAGATGCTGGTAGAGAAAACCCGAAATTTTTCTTTAAGAATACAGCTAGTCTATCATGTAGATGATAACAACTGGAAACAACTCATACTATGAAACTAAACTGTACGATCATGTTAGGGACAGTTCAGAATATGTAAGTACCTTATTCAATTCTTGACCACTTTATCTATAGCACCTGACTGAAAAACTGACGTAATTCAAAATTAATTCACATGGTTGTTCTTACCTGTTTCTGGGACTGGGTGACCACTTCCAAGCTGATCTCTCTTTGGCATCATCATGCCATCCCCATTTTTATCATCTGTTCTTTTCCCTGAGGAGCTGTTATCTGCATAAAATCAAGCAAGATAAATTAATACTGCAGTTCAGTGACTCATGAAGTCTTATCCACTAGTATTAAATAATGTGAAATGCTTAAACTTAGGGGAAAAAAACAAACAAAAGGACAGTTTAAGAACTTCGACTGTATAACTTGAAGTTTTGAAATAGTGAAACTAAAGCTAAAATTTAAATTCAGTTTTACCCTAAACTGGGTAGTATCTCAAATCACAATGCATTTCAACCAAAAGCAGGGTCACTGTGCTGTGATACATTTGCTGGCAGCCTTCAGAACTGTGACAGAGCTAGCAGAAACACACTATGCTACAAGATCTGTAGAATATGAATGTGAAATGTTGTAATTGGAATTACATATAGTGGTGGGTGCTAAGGAAGTGTTCAAGTCAATTAGCTTGGAATGTGCACTGTGTGTGAGCTGCAGAAGGTATCCCTGGCAATGGCAGCAGCAAATGCACACGACTGCTAATTAAAGCTTAAATTGTTTCATTGGTACTGTCATGGAAGTCCACGCTAATGTCCCCACTTCAAGGCAGAACGCAGCCTCCCAGGCTGCGGCTTTATTGCCCTGCCATTTTTTAGTGCATAAACACTAACTTCACTCACAGGGAATGCTGTAGCAACAAGCCATGGTCCTCTCCTCATTGGGCTCCTGATGCTGTCTTGGCATGTAAAGTGGGCTTGAAAAAAATCCTAACAGTAAATGTACTGGCCTTAAAATACCTGTATGGTATCAGAGACGTGCAAGACCACCTGAATGTAACTGACACCAAAACCAGCAGCTGTTTTCTGCTTCTGTTTTTCCTCAATTAAACTAAATGAATATTTGGCTTTATTTTGGAAATACCCAAAAGACATCAGCTCTTTTTAAGAGCTGCTCCAGCCTGCATCTAAATGCCTATTTTAGAAATTTGTTTCCCTGCCATTTAATTAAAGGGAATATTTAAGTCAACTTCTTGTAAAGACATTTGGCAAATATGGAGAGAAGTTCAGTGGGAGATTTTTGGAAGGGTAGAAATAACAGAATCCTTTCAATAAAGCTCATAGGGTTTTGCTAGGACTTGGGGCTATTCTTACATGACTGGAGAGACTATCAGAGTCAATGCTGCTCAATATCTTATCTGTTATCTCTAGAACACAAAGAGTAATTTCCCCAAAGAAGTTTAGGAACCTGGCATAAAGCATTTTACATTTTACATAGGTCTAATTTGGTTTTCACTTTCTCTTGATTTTCTATTCTATTCCGAGGAAATTGCCATTTACAACCCTTTCCAATTACCCTAAATTACAGATCTAGGTTACGGCTAGTGCTGTGGGTGCCTCCACAGTAAAAACATGACTAAAGCTTGGGCACTCAGTCAAATGTTATAATCCCAGCCCAGAACAGCACTGCATGGGCAGCCTGGGAGAGGCAGAGACCCTGTGCCAGGGGAATGCAAAGCTGTTATGGTGATTTATACACTTGCGTTGGCTGTGCTGGAGAGTGCAAATCTTCAGGCTGCTCGTGAATTCAACCCATCTGCATGACCATGTTTGCTAGTGGCCACTGCTGCTTAGAAACCAGCCCGCTGCTCACTCCAGAGTGCTGTGCTGCTACTGAGTGTTTTCTATATTCATCTGCAAGTTCAGGAGTGCCAGAATATGCAGCTGGGCTTAAGAATTTCCCTGGAGAAAGACACTGGGGCTATTTGGAGGCAGCCATGCAGAAATGCTGTGCTGGCCTTTGCAGGAGATGCAGTCTGGGTAACTTTACTACCATGGAGACATGTCTGCAGAGAGAGAAAGGACTCTTTTATTGACATCAAATGCCTCTTCCTCCATCCACTCCCGACTTTGGAAGAAAATGTCTGGCCTTTCAGCTTGGGCAAAAGTAGATCATGAGTCTGTTACAGAAGACTCAATGCTCTGAGTGTCTGAGGGGGTTATCTCAAAGTCAGACTTGGTATTCCCCTGGACTTACCCTGCTGTAGAGGAATCCCATTGAAAAGGCAGGAGTGCAGAACAAGATTTACCAATGGGTAAATCTTGTTAACAATCAGTGATTTTTCGGTTTTGTTTAGGTTGGTTTTGTTTTTTTTTTTCTCTTTACTGTGAATAGATCCCCTGTTAGGTCAGGCAGAAGTTTTCAACAGTCCTTAACTTGGACTTGCATATTTTCATACTTCAATGTAAATCCTTAAAAAGTTTTTATCAAGTCAGAGTGAAGCATGAGGGCCCACTGTAAGGAAAGTTAAAAGAAATTTGAAACAGAGAAACTATTAAGAGAAAATGGATTCTGGAAAAAAGTTCCCCTAGTATCACCCTCATAGGTAGAACGCTCATGTATCTGCTACCAGGAACTATCTCACGGTCCAAAACATTACAATTTAGCCCAGCTCCTTTGGATAAAAGGAGAAAAGATAAATATGGTTGTACTTGACAAGGAAGTCCCTTTATTAGAGACATTTTTATTGAATTCTCAGAGATGAAAGCTTTTTATGGAGAGGTGAGTAGCAGAAGGGACAGGTCTTTACTGGTACTTTAGCCACCACCAATAAAAAAAACATATGTAAAAAAGAAAACAAATGAACTCCCCAATCCTACAATGTCTCGGGAAAAACTTCTCTCCTTTAAAAATCAACTGAAAGCTCCTGTATCAAGCATTGAGTCTAGCAGCCAGCTGGAATGTGCCACACGCTGTTTCCAGTAGGTAAAACCACTTACTCTGCCTTGCAGTCACTGGATTTAAGAGCATTACATTTTCCTTCCTGGATTGTTTTTCCATGATGATCTGAAACTGTCAGCTGAGAATTAAGAAAAATGTGGCCCTGAATAGAACACTTCCAAGTGCTGGAAAAGCTGGAACCTGTGCTGCCACTGTAAAGCCATATTCCCTAATATGTCTCTTAAGTAGACAGCTTTTCACCAGAGTGACATTAAAACTACTAAAGCTCATTTTCAAAAATTATGTAAAATAGTATATAAGAAGCCTAGATGTTTGCAATGTCAGCTCCAGGGCAACAAGAACATGATTGCCTTGGTCCCACAAAGACCTTCACAGTGATTCAGAGGCAGAGGTTCTACCTTGGCACCAGCAGCAGGAGACAATCCCTCCCAGAACAGGATTTCTGCCAGTGGAATTGCTGAACTTTTGAGGCTGCTGGTACGATTTCTGCTCAGTGTTGCTTACCT
>VYZR01043675.1:922-11287 GCA_013400675.1 Oxylabes madagascariensis
TTTTCTCTCTTTAATTTCAATTCAGTAATCTATTTCTCTTGCTGCTCATTACCTTACTTTACTACCATCAGTGGAGTGAGCAGGACACCCAGAAAATGGCAAACAGGATGTGGTGCATCAGTTTGCATGTTTGCTAGTGAGGAAGGGCTCAGAGGATGGGCCACTCCATCCTCTTGAGGGGTCAACAAGAAGCCACCTATTTTTGGCAACAAAAATCATGTCTACCCATCACAACTGCCTGGCTGAGGCTGAAACCCAGCCAGAAAGGTCACAGCCTCCCTGGGTAGATGCCTACACCAAAACAGGTCTCCTGAAGGCTGAGAGAGCCAACTAAACCATCCTGACATCTCCTGCGAAAGCAATACAGCTAGCTGCAAGCAGTCCATGGGACTCCTGCACTGTGAAGAGGACAGTTTCTTGGTCCAGGTATTGGACAAAATAACCAGAAATGAGTAGTTGCTGGATCTGGTGTTTACCAATGGGGATGAGCTCATTGAAGGAGTTAAGATTGATGGCAGACTGGGCTGTAACAACCTTGCCCTAATTGAGTTTGTGATCTCTAGGAGCAAAGTCAAGACCCTGCAAATTGAAAGGGTGAAATTCCAGCTATTTAGGGGGTGGGTGAATAAGATCTCTTGGGTAGCTGTCCCTAAGGACAGAGGGGATGTCCAGAGCTGATGTCTCTTTAAGGCCACTTCTCTGAGAGTCAAGGATTCTCTATCCCAGTGTACGAAATCAAACAAAGCAGGCTGGAAACTGAGATAAGTGAGCAAGTCTGATGATCTAACTCTCAGACAGAACAGGAAGGAGGAAATGCAGAGCCAGCAGAAGCAGGGACAAGCGACCTGGGGAGAGTACAGGGATATAATTTGAATTGCAGAGATAGAGTCAGGAGAGGAAAGACAAAACTGGAACAGGACTTGGCAAGAGATGTGGAGAATAACAAAAGGGGATGCTGTAAATAGATAGGTCAGAAAAAAATCCCAAGGAGTGCACCCCCCCACTCTTCCCTCCCCCCAGTAAGCAAGAAGAGTGAACTGGTGTCACTGATATGTAAAAGGCTGCAGTACTCAATAAATTCTTTTCCTCAGTCTTCACTGGAAGTCAGACTTTCCTCAAGTCTCTGATCCTCTGAGTGGGTGTGAGGGGAATGAACTCGCTCCCACTATAAATGAAGAGCAGGTTTGGGACCATTTGATGAAACTGAATAGCCACAAGTCTATGGAACCTAATGACATACATCCCTTCAGGGTACTGAAGGCCGATGTTGTTGCCAAGCCACCCAGGGGTTCCCAGCACAGGAAAGAAGAGGACCTGTTAGAAAGGGTCCGGAGGAGGGCCACAAAGATGATCAGAGAGATGGAGCACCTCTATTATAAAGACAGGCTAAAAATTAAACTGAGTAAAGATCAGGGGAAAACTTGTTTTATTTATCAATTGTTTATGAAACCCCTGAAAATTCATGTCAAGATACACCGAGTCTTAATCTACCTGTGCAAGAATCTAATGTTTTGGAGGCAGAGTAAGGAGGGCAGAAATAAAAACAAAATCAAAAACTCTAACCTGGATTACACCCCTGGAGGCTCCTTCTTTGCTTGTAATGACTGTTATAATTAAGTTTTGTGTCATTCATTGCTTTATACTTGTGCTGACCTGCTTTGCTGGATCAGGGTGTAGTTAAGAGATTTTAGCTTATATCCAGCTCTTAGACAGCAGGCCCAGTGGTAAAGCTGAGGATTATTTAAAAAAGCAGATTACTTGCAGTTCTGTATCTTCAAAATGAAATTAAAACAAACTTCCAAATTTGAAAAGGACTGATTTTTAAATTTTTAAAAAATNCTTGTGCCTCTGAATTAGTTGGTCATGGCTGGTAAATTCCACTCTGTTCCCAGTGCCAAGCAAAATGAAGAGCTAGCCCTGGAAAAAATGCACTGCTATGAGCTTGTACTAGATAAACCTTTTGTTCTATCTACTGAGGAATTTTTAAGAAACTCTTTCCTATGTCCAGAAACTGAAGTGTGCTCCTAAAATTCATCTGTTTGCCATGATCCTGGACCTTGATATCATGCTGTTAGGAAAAGAGCATCTAGGTAACTGGTACCACTTTGTTTTCAATTTATCAGATCAGTATAATTTGGTGTAGAAGTTGTTCTGAAAAAAAAAGCCCCGAAGTCCTTTCTCCTTCCCTTTCTCTGTCCTGTTACGAAATCTTGTGTTTGGACTTGCCAGTGTCTTACAGCCCTGATCCCGCCTTTACCAAGATCAGGAGTAAGGTGCCTCCTGAAGAGTTTCCAAGTATGTTGAAGAAATAAACGTTTGGATCTGTATTCCTTTGTCAATTTTGCTGAAACAGAAATAACTGTTTGAATTTGATTTAAAGTGAATTAATAGAAAATGTGGTTATATATATTGTTGTCAGGTAAGCAAATAATTTGTACACTGAGAATCTTTTCAATATTTGATTTTAGATTAATGTGCTAAACTTCCCCTTTCAGTTGACTGAAGAACTTTACAGAATGGGGAGGAGGTGGAACGGTCCATAATTTTTTAGTTGACTGGTTTTTGAAGAAAAGTGAAAATTCTCTGAGATCGTGTATTTTTTGAATTGTTGGATCTGGAAAGTTTTGATGGATGACAAGTAAACATGAAATTCAGTAGATCACATCATTCTACAAATTGTATTCCCAGGCTTGGGGTGATGAATTGAGATGTATGCATTTAGGTTAATGCAAAATATTATTTTGCACTTCAAGAAGCAATATTTCAAATAAAATCCTGTAACTTAAAGTATTGTATCCCCTCTGGACATGCTGGTTTTTAGCACTGAATCCAGCCAGAGACACATAGGTGCAGCAATGTGTGTGCTTTTGACTTTGGTCAGAGTAAGCTTTCACAGAACGAACAAGTGTTTGACCTAATAACACTGATCCAAGCCTCCTTTATTTGGGATGCAACATGGAAACTTTCATATCCACTCAGACAGGCACTATCATTCCAAGGTCACATCACAAAGGTGTGTACAGAATAAACCATGTATTGTTCAATTCGTGTTGTTCAAGGAGGACAGAAAGGGGGGCTGACCCTGCTAGATCTTGATCCACTTGGGCTTTCACAGCCAAGTACTGCTGTTGGGCTAATGACACCCCTGTGCTCCTGGGATAATGGGTGTCAGCGTGATTCTTCTCTAACTGGCCTCAAATGCTTTTTTCAAGACATGTAACGGTTGAATAGCCCATCAGGATGTGAACTGTAGAATTTGCCTTGCATGAATCCCTGATTTTTCTGAATACTTCAGCTGTTTCTTTCTCTGCTTCAATGGAAATAGATGTTAATGTATATGGTGGTTGCAAAAACTCATTGCCATTACATGCAAAGATGCAAAGAGCCACGTGAGCGTTAAGCAGTGACAATGCTGTGGACTGTGACAGAAGCTGAGGAAACTTACAGTGAGGATCCTAGGTTTAAAAAAAACTAACCAACAAAAAAACTTGTAGATAAATGGTATGTACTGCTATATCTTTCATGGCATTAAGAAAACCGACACAAAAAAATGTTGAAATATTATGAGATTTCTCTTTAAACACTTTGAAGTTACACTGTACACTGCTTCCAGCATTCAGAAACTTGGTTCCATAAACACTAACTGTAATTGTAGGTTGTACATGGAACTCATTTCAAAATTAACAAGAAACCCACCAAAATAGTTAAATGTCACCTCTGACATGAACTATATGCAACATTTTATTAATATAGAGACACTTTGTTTCCCAGAATTTCTTATTGAGAAATAGCTGTCTTCGGGCGTAGGAAGTTGGGAGTACTTCTGCTATTTGGACTGTTTAAAGTTCACTGGGGTTTTTTGTGTGCATCCTTTTTATCTATATGAATGAAAGCTGCAGTTCTTGTTCAGGTCCAGAATGGTGTCCTTCTGTTATGTTAACAAATGGCAGCCTGATGGAGTAATAAATAATTTATGAACTTGGGATATTGATTTTTCTTCAGTGCTTATAGGAAATTATACGTTTGTGGCTTCAAGATATAATTGGTCCAATTTAATCGCATAAAAATTATAGTCCTTTTTAATTCTTTTCAAATAGAAATTTAATGACCGCTGGGTGTGTTACAGAACAGAAGAGAGGATGTCGGCTTGGACTGAAGGAATAGGAGGGCCAGAAACAGCAGGTTTTAAAGGTCTAATAAAAAAATTATCGCTATGGCAGTGGTTTTGAATGAAGGCTAATGGACACTTGTCTGATCACAAATTGGCCTTTTCACAAGGAAATATTGTGAATTATAATAAAGACACTTAGTATCACAATGCAGACTAAAGGTACAGAGGCCTGGCATGTTAGGAAAAAATATTTCATTTGTAAAATCTCATTGAATAGAAGGCAGATTTTGTTTTAATGCAAAATACATTTTCTGGTGTACTGCTCTTCTACGTAAGCTCTGTATCTAGGAGCATGGGTGAAAACCAAAGAGGGAGAAGGAAGTGATTTCAGCAACTTCACAGAAAGTAAGTCTGAATTTATCTTTTTTGGGAGGCGAGGGGGGAGGGAAAAATACCTGGTTACTTGATCAGGATGTTCCTGACTGTTTCTAATTAAAATATAAGTAGCTTGTAACACATACCTCCCCGAATATTCAAATTTGGAAGAACTACATTGACCAGCTTCCTCAGCATATAAAAATAAATCATGAAACGGCTCTGCAGTCCTTCCTTAAAAAGTCAAGAATACTCTTCTCAAAGCAGGTTTTAGAGAAATCACATGGTACTCTGTCTTTTTACCATTCTAAAGTGTTGGATTTTTTTAAATGAAAGCCACCAGGAAATGGACCTGTTATAAAACAGATATACTAGAATGAAGTTTCTAACTTCTCTGGAGCAATAATTAACTCTCATCTTCACATTGTAAATGTAAAAGAATAAGTATGGTTTGATGAGGCTCAAACTTACAATTTTTTTTTGAGTAAAAAAGGGAAAATCAAAGTCTTATTTCTGTCTGCAAGAGAGTATCACTTGAGCTTAATGTAAAGCTTATGTAGTCTAATCCATTCTGCCTCTCAATAGCAGGAACAAAGCAAACAGGGTCTAGTAAAAAATGGAGAAGCTGCCAATAATTTCAGCACTAACAATGAGATGGTATTAACAATAACTCGTCCTGGTGACCCCTTATTGCAGGCTTGATGTAGCATGTCAAATGGTAAACTGATGCCTGGCGTTAGCTGGAGGCTGAGAGTTGCAGAGCATCTCAAAATATTTTCCAGGGGAATAAACCACATTCAGGAACCCTGACACAGGTAAAGAAGCCAAATATCTTTACAGTTGTGTCTTCTACCAGCAGCTTGGGCACTGAAACCATATTATCAGGGTTTCTTTCAATCCAGTGTGCTGGGAGGGGACAGCTGTATGTGCATGCCTACACTATTTTAGGGGTGTAGTCTGCTAAGGTGATGTACTGGATGTGGGTCTTTTCTATATGCCATGTCATCTGAGAAATGTGGGACTTCTGCTGTCCTTTGTATAGCTTACTCCTATGTGAAATTACAGGAGAAACTTTTTACCATGAGGGTGGTGAGGCGCACTGGAACAGGCTATACAGGTGTTCTGGTTTAATTCAAAACTGGGTGGAAACACTAATTTATGTAGTGGTTTCATGTTTACCTCTGTTTCTGTTGGTTAAATTTAGTATAGTGGTCAAAATGTTTTTTTGCTGTGAGATAGGATTAAGGATAAAAAGGCAGAACAGGCCTAACTTAAGGTAAACTGATAGATATTATTAACATTCACTAAAAGGAGGAAAAGAAAAAAATTGAAACCTTCAAAACGCTCGTCTTCCCCCTATGAACTGTTTGCTTTCTTACAAACAACATAAAGAGACAAAACTACAATTTTCAGTCAGTTTCACTATTTAAACATAATCTTTCATTACTTTGAGAGAGGAGTCCTTCTTAGTGTTCCATGGATCTTACTGACAACTTAAAACAATTCTCTTGTGGGTTTTAACTGTCACAAAAACAGCCACCTGGTAAACTGTTTCTATGACCCGTCCTACTAGTAGTTTCCTAAGCTGCTTATAGGCCATCTACTCAAGCACACTGCATACTGGGGTGTCACTTTTTAAAGATGAACAAAGGCAAAGGATTCTTTATTTCAGGGAACAGAGATGTCTTCTCACTTTTTCACTGGCACAGAGGGCTTCTCATCTCTATCTCTGTTCAAGCATCTCATAAGATCAATTTTACTTAGTCTATCACAANCTCAGGCCAACAGAGCGGCCCGACCTGATGTTACCTGTTCCACTGGCCGGAAGGTAAAGGGCTGGCTTGAACACACTCAATATTTATATGGGCATTTCTCCAAAGCGTATTCAGTGTTCTCAGTAATCAAAACATATGTCAATATCTAAAATTAACTTCTGATAAATCCCTATCTCTTCTAAAACAATTTTAAGGTCCTAACAGGGTAATATTCTATATTTCTCTTTAACAAAAATTAAACTGTGTTAACTTATAACAACAGCTGTGGACGCTCCCTGGAAGTGTTCATGGCCAAGTTAGATGGAGCTCTGGTGTAGTGGAAGGTGTCTCTGCCTATAGCAGAGGGAGCTGGAACTAGATGATATTTAAATTCCCGTCAAACCCAAACTATTCCGTGCCTTGTGGTAAATTTGGCCTTAAATAAGCATAGTGATGACATGCAGGCATTGTAAGGCCAATGCTCTGGCCAATGAGCTGGTGGTTCATTTTAGGTGGCTGAAATGAAGGGGTTTTTCTTCTTCCTGAGACTCTGGAGTTTTCTTCACTCATTGCTGGACCACATAGAGAAGCTAAAACTAAGTTTGGGTTTTCCGTTCAAAGCATGACATTGTTGCTATTGCTGTAGCAGGAATGTACTGTGGTGGTTTTACTGGATATAATGCCCTGTTTTAAATGTGATTTTTGAATCTGCAGGTTTCTAGTTTCAAATGCTGATAATGGCTGGTTAAGAACAGTCCCTTTGACTGTTTTATTAAAAACTCACAGTAGCTATTATTAAAAATTCTATAAATATAGTATAGTATTCAAAACTTCAACACACACTTTATGACCACCAAATATTTACTTTATGATTATGGTGATAATAATGTTATTAAATATAACATTATGGGTCTTTATTCTGTTTTGATGCACAGACATATGCAAATAACTTACATTAGCATACTTATGAGTGAAAATTCAATGGCAAGTTTGTTAATAAATCCTGGCATAGTGATCAGACTGATAACATTAGTTTCCTCTAACCTTTTATTTGGGCAGCTAATGATTTTTTTCCCTCTAGTTGTCAATTCTGAATTGATGACAGATTAGAACAAATGGGACATGGCTACAGAATGCCTAAAGCTACATCTGTTGATAAATTGCTGGTTCAGATCCATTTTGGGCTGGGAAGCGAGCAGTGACCAAAGATCACATTGAAAGATGCCTTACTGGTCTGTGTGAAATAAGATCCTAATGTGCCCTGCAGCACAGGCACTTGAGGACGGACAGAGGCAGAGAGAAGCTCATGAGCATGCTGTGTTTTACTTTCTCTCTAAATATCTTCTGGAGGCTGGCCTTGCTTTCATACACAGGCAGGGTTCATGATGGCAGGGTCTTTGGCAGCATGTGAGGCATAACACAGGCTGCAGCGCAGTGGGGATGTGAAGCTTATATTATTTGGCAGTGTGTTGCTGGTGAGAAGGAAAAGAAATAATTTGCTTAGGCACAGAGGCAGAAGCATCTTTGTAATCTTGAACTGCACTGAGTCTAAAGAAAGCATCCTTTTCCTCTGCAGACAACAGACTGGGGCCGAGCTGTTGGGATTCCAGCAAGAAGTACAGGTGGTGCAGGCTGTACTGTACTGGCAGACAGCTGGGAGCACGGAGTTGGGACTGCTCTCACTTCAGGGTACTGCTGGCTGCCAATGCCAGCCCTGTGCCAGGGATGGAAGGGAGCAGGAGAGCTCAGGGACAGTGGTGCTGGGTGACTTGTAGTAGAGAGGAATCTGGCAACTGAAGACAGAGCTCAAGCACCTGGACCACCTTCGTTCATCAGTGTCCTGCTGTCTGTGCCCTTTTTAAATGTAGATGCTTTGGAGTTTTGAAAATGCTCTCTATAACAGTTAAGATTATGAGGGAAACATCATCACAGATCTTCTAAATGCGCTGTAAAAATCTGAAGTTGTTGAGGTGTCCAGCTGAGGCCCTGCATTAGCAAAACCCTTACAGCTCAGATTCTGTTTGATAAAGCACTTGCAAGCACAATTCTCTAACACCAAGGGTGCTGGAAAATACTTGCAAACACTTAGTTTGTATAGCCTCTAAGTTCCATAACAGTACAGATATCCAGTATATAGCCTGATAACTGTTTCACATTCTAAGCTGGTTTTGTTTCTTTGCTTGAGAGTATGGATCCCACACCCTGGAGAGAAAGCAGAGTTTACTGTTCAATTAGAAAATTTTATTTTCTTGGAGGCAGCATTGACTCCTGGACTGTTATGTTATCTGTCACTGTCTAATCACAGAAAATCTGTTGCTTGTACAGCAGGCCTCGACTGAGTCTCTCTTAAAAAGGTAGGATGTTATTTCTGTGTGTAGAAGAGGGTTTGGAACAACAGGGGTTTGCTTTTGGCATCTAGCTGATTAAACTTTGTCGAAAAAGAGAAGTCTGCTTAGCCTAACTAGGAAGCAGAGGAAAGAAACAGCCAAAGGGCACTGAGTTTTTTTATTGCGTAATTGGACCTGATTTGATGCAAAACCAATGGTGCACAGCTATGAATTAGGCAATATATTACTGCCTTGAGCTACTTCTACTGATATTCTGGTCAGAAAGCCGAGAAAGACAATTAATGCTCACCCCTGCTATCTTTCTGTCGGTGGAGCAACTAACCAAAAAGTAATTAGCTAACAGTTTCTTACCTAAAACAAAAGTGAGAATCCATTTGAGAATCCATGTGATAGATGCACAAAAAAAGGTCTGCTGGTCCTGTACCTGTCAATTATTGCTCTATCAGTCTGGAGAGTACCCAGACTCCCTATGCAGACCCATGCTGTGATTTGTTTGGGAGTCCAACAGGAGTTGGACTTCAATGATCTTTGTGGGTCTCTTCTAGCTCAGGAAATTATGTGCTTGTATTTTTTTTCTGCCCTTTCACTTGTCATCTTTGTGCTAAAGTTCCAGATGTGACCTTGCTTTTAAATATTTGAGTGAGTTTAGCCTCACACAGGATGACATTTCCCCAGAAAATATAGCGGGTTATCAAGATCCCAGAGCATATGTGCATCCTGGCAGTTATCTGGTTGCTACTTCATGGACATAGAAGAGGGGAAGGAGAAATGACAGTTTGGAGTTTGCAACTGATTTGATCAGTTTGCTCCTAGGGATGAAGGACTTTATGAAGAAGCTGGGCAAAATGAGGTTTGGGGAATTTGATGGATGTTTGAGGAAAGTGCTGGCAAGCAGATGGGCTTACACTATTAAAGGGGAACTGATGGTGTAAATGAGGCAAAAAGAAGTGGGAGTGGGAGCACTGACCACAAGGATGAGTGTGGACTAGAAAAAATAGTGCACTGTCATCCCAGTGATCCCGAGTCAGTCTCATCCCAAGGCTGAGTTTTAGAAATTCCATATTTTCCTCTATAATGAGTTCCGCCAAGTAGACCAAGCATTTGCAAAGCTTGATTTTTTTTTTATAACAGTTTAAGTCAGGAAAATAAACAAGGTAAAACGGAAACCTTTGGCTGTGTAAGACAAAATAGGGCTTAGAAAGGGATTGTGAGTAACTCTTCCCTGTGTTGCTTCACGGGAGGTAAGTGCTTTCAGGCTCTGTCTCATTCAGCTCTCCTGCCAAGCCAATTTCAGGAGGTGCTGGCCAGCCGTGCCTGCCCCCGGGTTCGCGGGAGGACATCCTATGCGGCTGCTCTTAAACTCAGTCCTGCCGCGCGTTGTGCCGAGTTTCGCTCCGCCGTGGGATAACCCGGCCGGGAAGAGCGCCGAGAGCGCCTGGCCCAAGCCCCGCGCTCAGCGCAGCGCGCCCGTCAGGACAGGGCGGGAGGCGGCC
This sequence comes from Oxylabes madagascariensis, assembly GCA_013400675.1. Classification (NCBI taxonomy): domain Eukaryota; kingdom Metazoa; phylum Chordata; class Aves; order Passeriformes; family Timaliidae; genus Oxylabes; species Oxylabes madagascariensis. The sequence continues at coordinate 11,004 of VYZR01043675.1, forward strand.
GGGGCTCGGCCCAGGACCCCGGAAAACCAAAGAGGGAGCCTGCACGGCCTCACCGCTCCCTGTCCCTGCTAGCGAAAGCGGTGCGAGTGTCCCTGCCCCGGGAACAGGAGCAGGGCCGGCTCGGGGAGCGCAGCCAGCCCCGGGCAGGCAGCCCTGCTCTGCTCCCAAACGGCCTGAAAGTGCTTGCCGAAGAAACGACTACAGAGCTGGCCGGTTAGCTCAGTTGGTTAGAGCGTGGTGCTAATAACGCCAAGGTCGCGGGTTCGATCCCCGTACGGGCCACT
>VYZR01043683.1:3279-14464 GCA_013400675.1 Oxylabes madagascariensis
CCCTTTGTTAAAAAAATTCTATAGTTCTAATACCTATTATAAGGTACTAAAGGAATTCTGTCTTTCCTATTAAGGCCATCTTTACAGTACAAAAATATTGTGAGAATACTGGTAAAGAATCTGACCATCCTTAGCTTGTATTACCAGGCAGACCATACAAATTTGTTTTGTTAGTTTACTCCTGTCTTTTAAAATCACTCATTGTCTCTTGTTCTTTAGATACAGCAAATAATGGAAGACTGAAACGCAAATTATCNTAATCTATGACTTGGAGGAGGGAACAAAGTGCTGGTCTTGGGAGTCTTGCTCCTGGGAAAGAACAATTCCTCACAAAGTTACAGGCTGAGGTGTACCAGTCTATGGAAAAAGTACTGGGGCTGTGATAGGTGGAAAGGCAAGCATGGGACAGCAACATCTGCCTGACAGTGAAGGCAGCAACAACTTCCTCAGCTGTGTGAATAGACATACAACCTGAGATCAAGAGAAGTGATCGTCTCCTTTACTCGNGTAAAAAATGAGGATCTTTTGGACAGAAATAGCTGTGCCATAGTTTGAGTTTTTGCAGAACCCAGAAATCATCAGTCATCCAGCAGGTGTGAAAATAGCTTTAACATTGAAGCTCTTCAAGGATCAGAAAAATAATATAAAAGCCTCTCAAAACTTTAGTTCTTCATTTTTACTCTTGATGCCAGGTTATGGCTTTGATTTCAGTCTGACTTCACTGGAATTATAATGTCCCTCAGTAGTGTTACATGTAGAGTTTAGGTGAAGCCTTATAGGAAGACTGCCCTGCTTTTTGTAGCAGCAGTTTTTGCTATATGTTTTAATTCTGTCCCAAATAAACAATACTATAGAAAGAAATTAATTTTCCTCTCTGGCTACCAGAAAACCACAACACTGGCATTTGGTCTTTGCACTTAGAGACATAAAGTCTTTTTTAATATAAGCTTGAAATCCATAGAAATTATTGTTGTATATATTGCTTGATCTATATGATCTTGGGCAAAGGCTGTGGAGATGCTATTTTCAAATTCTAGAATTAAATCTTAATACCTCTGAATTTAGCAAGTTCTTTAATAATTGAGTAGTTTTAGATTGGAAAGATAGTAGGATAGTATGAAAAAGAATATTTTTAGTTGAGCAATCTCTAAATTTATCAGATATTTTTCTGTGTTATTGGAAGCACTATCTCCCCCACATGCAGATCTCTCTTCTGAAAGATACATTCACAAGTCCAGAGGTGAAGTATTAATCTTCAGAACATGAGAACCGTTTTTCACTTTTATTTAAAACCAACCCTTTCTGTTTATATAACAAATGTATCCATATAGTTGGTAGTTCTTTCCAAATGAAGCTTTTGTAAAGGTAATATTGGAGGCATTTCTGGTGGAAAGAAAGAAGCAGAAGTCCTTTTGTATCGGTGGATGTGTATCCAGCCATATATCCTACAAACAGAGAAAAAGTTGTCTTTTTCCACCCCCCTCCCCGGGGGACTTCTTTCCATTTAGTTGTAAATTTTGATGGGCAGGTATCAAGATGAAGCTGACTGCTCCAGTGTTTGTGAAGCTCACAGCATTTGGAAACTTGGACATTAAAACAGCACAAATACGTTTTGATTCATCCAGCTCTCTTTGCAGTACTGACATTAGCACCCCAAATTTGATTTATTTCTAGCTATAATTGTTCTGACTGCTNAAGTTACAGGCTGAGGTGTACCAGTCTATGGAAAAAGTACTGGGGCTGTGATAGGTGGAAAGGCAAGCATGGGACAGCAACATCTGCCTGACAGTGAAGGCAGCAACAACTTCCTCAGCTGTGTGAATAGACATACAACCTGAGATCAAGAGAAGTGGTCGTCTCCTTTACTCGCCATTTCTTGTAACGCATCTAAACTACTCCTTACAGTTTGGGGCCCCTCTGAACCAGAAGGGTATGAATGTGCTGTAGGGAGTTCAGCAGAGAGCTACCTGTGGTGAGAAGCCAAGGAGCTGGGGCTACTTGGTTTGAGTCTGGAAGAAGGGATGACTTGTCCATGAGCTCCTACCAGGAGATCATCAAGGACACGGTACCAGGCTCTTTGTCTCTTGTTCTCCCACCATGTTCAACAGGAGTAAATTGAAAAAGAGGATCTGTACTGAAAGGAAAAGGTTTTTCACTGTGAGGACGATACAAGTACTGTCAGAGATGGCACCTGCACCAGCTGTGCAGACAGTCATGGAGATTTTCCGTCTGGGAACAGCCCTTAGCAAGCTGACCTGAGCAGACTCTGTTTGGAAGACATTGGAGTAGAGGGCTCTCTTGAGGTCTCTTCCAGCCAGTATTATTCTGTGATTATCCAGAGGGGGCACTTTATGAAACAAATAGAAAGCTGTGTCCTGGTCTCACAATTGAAATCTCCTTAAAAAACCATCAAAACCACCCCCATCAAAAGCCACAACACTCCCCCTCCTCAAATATTTTCTGTATAAAGACGGGGCATCAGTAGACATATATATCCTCAGAACAGAATTCCCCCTATGGTACACCTCATAGACATATATTTCCTCAGAACAGAATTCCCCCCATTCCCCCTCAAGTCCTTCTCCATCCTGTTGCCAGACATACAAAATGAGAAACAAATACACAAGGATTCTGTATGTAACATCTGAAGATGAGACTGAACAGAGACTTCTACCTCAGCTCACTAACTATTCCATGGGCTTCCTCTGTACAGAAGAGTTTTTCCCTCTTTGGTTCGGACTCTGTTTTATTTACTGTTTTTAATAACTTTGATCACTACCATTTGATCTGACAAGAGCTTCCCTCAGGGCCTTTTCCAGAATCATGACAATGTATAAGTGTCATCCCTAAGAAAGAAGGAAACTAGTATGTGTGTATATGTGAATGTATTTCCTGATTGAAGCTCTGCAAGTGGGGGGACAAAGAACAGGATGTAGTGATTGCAGAGAAGATGAACACAGAGAGCTAAAGAAGTCAGTCACAGGCATTAAGATGCATGTTCAGTCTCATTGCAAAAGAATGTTAAATGAAGATGACCATAAGAGAAGACAAGTAATGCCACAGAAAACAAGATCCAGCTCTTTGGGAAGTATCTTGGGAATGCTGATCTCATGTACAGTCATGGTTTAAAGAACCAGTGTTCCCATGCAACCCTCTCTGATCTCTCTCCTACCCCATGTCCAGCTTAAAGCATTGCCTCTCTTGGTAAGGTCAGGGTCCCATCAAATGCACTTGTGGACAGGTAATGCAAATCCAGGAGCACCATTGATTCATGATGAGGAAAAGTAATTTGTGAGAAGCTAATTGTGCATAGTGGAGCTGGGGTAGTAAAGGGGATAGGGAACTTCTGTTGTAGAGGCAGAGCAGAGGAGTTTGTAGCTTGAGGAAAGAATATTCAGGTATTCATACATGAATATGTTATTCTCTCTGTATGTAAGCCTCAAAAATCTCTGGTTTATTAAAAAACAAAACAAGAAACACCAGCAACCAAAAACAAACAGATTTTTTTTTTACTGTTTTCACTTGTATTTTTAACGATTATGAATATTTTTGTTTCTCTGGATTGCTGTTGTATTTGCCTTACAAATACCTCATTATCCACAAACCCTTAATCAGAACATGAAAGGATCATTTTATCTCCTGTGCTACTTTTTGTGCTCTATTTCCCAAGGCTTCTATTGATTTTTTTTTTAATGCAAATAACTTAAAAGAATTTAATTTCAATTGTTGCAAAGCAATTACCTTTAGTTAGAAAAGGTTTAATTGTGATTTTATTTGAATGCTATATTGGAATTTCTTCTAGTAGTTCATGATGTTTCTGTGTTTTAAAAGAATTAATTATGTGTGTGTAAAAATATAAAAGTATTTCTATTAGATTTTTAAAAAAATATTATTAGAGTTATAGTAGACTGTGTAGGGATTCCCAAACTGTCAAATGCTTTCTAAAGAAATTTTTAACAGATGTTTCATAGGTACTGGGTTTTTTTCATTATAGCCTTCCACAAACGATCTTGTAAAAAAATTTATTGATAATAGTAATAGGTAGCATTAAGTAGTCTGAGGCTAAAGACTATGAACATGTTTTTAATAATATGGGAATGTGGTGATATTAATTTTTTTTTTTAATGTATAAATTTCTTTAGACTTCAGTGACAACTGGTCATATCCTACTGCCATATGGAGAAGTTTATTGTGCCTGAATTGCAGGGTGATGTTTTATAACTACTGATGTAACTGCTTCTAATTATATGAGTACATTTTTAAGTTGTATGGAAAGCTTTCATTGTTCCTTCATAAAGATTAGATTTCTTAACCGATTAATATTCCAGTAACTTTGGGATATTTTCATAAAAGCACTCCCTTTTGTCTTTTAAGTTTGATCTAATTCTCTGAAATTATACTATTGTTCTCCAGAATCCTCATTTCTACATGGTAAGAAAGCATGGACTTCATTTAGGACACTAAAGGGTATTAAAGGTGTTTGCATAGTATGATTATTTTAGCTTTCCAGATTTTTCTGGGTGATTTACCTGTGAAATAAATCTCCCTCTTAGTACACGGTGTCAATGCAATGGGTTCTGCTATATTGAGAATATACTTATAGAGCTTGTTTCTTCTTGTGTACCTGAGTCATATGATGACACCCCTGTCTAGTGCTGAGGGGCTCAGTTTTGTCATCCTAAGGAAACACAGTGATCAGGGGCAGTGGCAGGAGGAAGCCGTGTGGCGTGCAGACAGGATGGCTGTTCGTGCAGGCAGCCGAAGGTGTGGTTGTGGCTGTGTACTGAAGGGGCAGCATGAGCAGGATGCACAGCAGTGATGGCCTGTCATCAGAGCTGTGTTCCCAGTCAGTGTCAGCCCTCTGCAGGGCCTGTGCCGCTGGTGGCTGTGCTGGGCACCAGCCAGCCCCAGGGTGAACCCACGGGCTGTGCTCTGCTGCCCCGGGAAGCAGGATGGTTACCCATGGGACAGGAGGGATAGACAGCACTGGCAGCTGAAAGGACTCATGTCAGACACTTTCTCAAGTATGCATTTGTCTTTTGATAACCACTCAGTATCAATATCTTTTGATTTGCAGTCAAGACTACGACCTGCTAAGTTGCCCATGTCAGTTCTGGGGCACTCTAGATTGTGATCAAAAATTTGGGGCTGACTGAATTCTCTCAAATTTTTCTCCCCCCAGGCTGCTATAATACCTCTGAGTGCCTCACCTTTTCAAATTCCAGAAGCAACAGTAAGGTAGAGGCTGTTGCAAAAATGCCTTGGAAAGGCTTCCTAGACTGGGCTGCAGATCCCCTCTACTGAATCAGACATGGACAGTGCAGAAATGCCTTTCCATAATTATTAATCAGGGAATTCTATGAAAGGGACAGGGAAGATTTTTAGTGCAAAGGTTCAATTTCAGGAATATGTGATAGTGCTGGTCCCCTGTGTCTGCTCCAGCAGCAAGGTAGACAGTGCTGTCAGAGCTTCAGGACAGATCCTCTCTATCCTAGCTGAAGGCAGGAAATCTAAGGTGCACTTCCTTTCTGCCTCTCTGGTTGGTTACAGCAATTTTTCTCAGAGGAGGGTGCTGGTCTTGCATTACATTTGGAGTCAAGGCTCCAAGGATCCCAGTCTATGCAGTCAGCTCTGTTTCTCTCTGTTCCCTGCCCCCGCTTTATTGTCCCTTGCTCAACCTTTTGCTCCTAACCATCCTTGAAATAGGGCTGAAAGGTCCTCTGTTCTGTATACATTCAGGGACAACTTTCTCAGGCAAGGAATTGTTTAATCCCAGTGTGGGGGGCGAATAATAGGGGAATTTTTTTACCTAACAAAAGCTCTCCAAATGTTAATTTTATCTGAGCAGGAGCAGTTTCATCCTTGATGAATCAACTGTCCCTCTTAAAAGCCTCTTATTCTTCAAGGCTATGACTTTTACTTTTGTGGGAGCGGTTTTTTGTAACCCTTGCTGTTTCCATTCTTTGTTCAGATGTTTTGACAGTATTAGTGGGCTTACTGTTTCAAAGGCAGCATTTTAAGGCAAGCAGCATCTTACTCTTTTTGAAAAGCAATGTGCTGTGCTATTTGTAGCTAATGTTTACTTTTCTGCGTAAATGCAGTTAGTCTCATTTTGAAATAACACCATGTTTTCATACAACAGTCTCCTTGACAAGAACCAAATGCATAGCACGTGTGGGTTTTATGTATTCTTACAGAGCAGGATCACATCCCTAAAACAACATCCTTCACTGAATACAAGCAAAGGCTGAAAATTTAACTCTCTTCAGCTTGTTACTGCATTTGTCTTCTATATGTGGTGTATGACTGAGAAACTGTAAGAGCTTAAATAGATTTGCAGCTGACCTCTTGATCTCATGAGGCTTTTTTTCCCCCCCGCCTCATACTTGTTATCTTTGATTATGAAAGTGAAATGCAGGTATGGTAGGATAGTCTCTAAATTTTTAGGGAGCCTCTGGGATGCAGAGCATTAGTGAAGGTATTTGCTTCTACATTAGAAAAGCTTGTTGGACCTGATTTCCAAATAATGGGATGGGACTGCCAGGAGACATTCCTCGAGCCTTATTGCAACATCAGCCTCAGTGCAGGGCAAGACGCAAAAGATGGCAACAGTTCACGTCTTACCAACAGGAGCCAAAATTCTCTGTGTTACACGGCCTTTTAAGAGTTTTCTAACCAATAGCAAATTGTCAAAAGCTTACAGGCATCTGCATAAACCAATCATTAAAACTACACGTATACCTTGTATCTAACAATAGGTGCTTGTTTTGTATTTCTTGCTACTCAGGAACTTTTTATACTCTTCTATAAACAAAGCACAGAGCCTCATTATTAAACTTTTCTATTATCTTTCTTAACATATTTTTCTGCTTGTTGAGGCCTAACTCTACACAGCACAAAAACACAGTCTTATTGTTCCATGTCCTCATTCTTGTATCTTTTTAACTCTAGGCCTACATTCCAACTGCTATGAGAGTTTTCTGCTTTTTCTGTTTCCCACAAAAGATATCATTTTGCTTGTGTTATGTACATCATATTGTTTGTGCTCGATGAAATATGGTGTTTAGTAGAATTTTTTTAAAGTTGTGTGCTTGTGTCAGCTTCACTTCTTGTTACATTTTGATTTGCATGTTATGATAACGATATCAAGGAGAGAGAATAAGTTCTTTCCTTCTTTTCTGTAGTTTGACTGTCACACAGCAGTAGAAAATTCTTTTTGCACCTTTTGCCCTTTAATCCCTCTACTGATAGTAGTTAACTTTTTCTTGATATTTAAAGAGATTCAATTTTCATCATATGCACTTGCTCGAACACTTGCTGTGGGCATATGCCAGATCTATGCATATTTCTCTACTTGTAGCTGTGGTAAGTACTCTTACTTAAACTCATTGAGATTTTGTTTGTTATGTAAGTGAAAGTACATGTGGGTGTGTAAAGATGCCAGCTGGGTCTGTTGCACACATCTAATGTGGCAAGACAACATGTATTTGGCACAGAACTGTACATTATGTTTATATAAAACTTGAGAGTAAGTGCTTTTCGTGTTGCTCACTTAGTGATTTCATTGGCTCTTCTCAATATTTAAGACATAATATCATATGAACATGGGATTTTCAGTAGTGTTTGCATTGGTATAAACTTTGTTCCTGTCAAAATCCTGGCTGTGGATTTAAAAATTGTCCATGTTGCTCAATATTGTTTAATGACTTAAACTTCAGGGAAAAAAAAATCTCAAAGGGGTAAATCTAACAGAATTTGCATTAGAAAAGCACAGATGCTTGTTTCCTATACCAGATTTTGCCAAGGGAGGGACAATTCTGTAGAAGGTAGAGGATGTTTCTGCTAATTTTTAAGCCCATTTGAGTACAACAAAAACTTGCTAGCATGAATATGTTTCCCACTACGCTACCCTAAAAATCAAAACCCAGTTGTCCCTGAATGGTGGTGCTTCCTCTACAACCCTTTCTATTTTTGGCTTTTAAATAGACACTTACACCATCTTTAGAGGTGAGTGTTTTTGTTAGCCTAGAAGAAATTGTGGGGGAGGATCCGGATACTTGTCAGTGTGTCCTGGTTTTAGGAACTGCTGAGAAAGTGAGGACTTAAGGTTCTTTGGTTTTGATTGCAAATGCCTTGTTTTCAGACAGATGGTTAAGTCAGCCCTGATTCAAGCCCAGCTGAGGTGAAATGCAGAAAAAAACAGGAGGTTTTTTAGAACATCAGAACAGTTAATCAGTTTAAAATATTTGATCCAGACATAAAGAAATCAAAGAAAATGTAATTTATAATCTATATTCATCTATATGGTCTGAGATCATCTAAAGATGGCATTTCAGATTAGACATGGGCATGCATTGTTTTTGTTTTAAATAAGCATGAGAAAATTATGTGGAGTCTATTTGATTTATGCTGGTTATGGAAGGACAGATCATATCTGGTTTGATGAAAACCCTGCTAATACAAAGCTGTAAGTTCACACTGAATTTTTACAAGTATCATGGCTATATGAAAAAGGAAATTTTGAGATTATACAGACACTAATCTGTTTTCAGACACACTCTTTCTCTCCCTCCCTACTGTAAATGAAGTCCTGACCATTGTTCATGATTGTTTTTTCTTTCACAGTAGAATTCCTCTTCCAAGAAATAAAATGCACAAAAATTTATCCATGACACTGATAGTAAATTTGGTCAGAATACTCTCAAGTGACAGTTCATTAATAATTTTTATTTATAACTATACCTTCATTTCCTGGCCGACTCTACTCTTTAAATGGAAGTTTTTATTTTTTAAATAAAATTTTTAATGAAGATTTATGAAGAAAGTAAGTTCTTAAATTGTCTGCTCACAATTTATGAGCAGCAGAAAATGCACTATAAAAACCTTTCCCTGTGTAAATAAATGTACGTCTCTGTATTTAACAGTAAGATTGCTATCAGTGATTTTTCTCTTAAAGTAAGTGGCTAGATAATTTATTTTATTCAGGTTGTCAGGATTTGATAGATAACAGCTGTACAGTAATTTCTCAAAAGTGTAATAGAAGGTGTCTCCCTGCTGGGCTGTTTGGTTTGGGAGTAAGTTTTGGGAGGTCACTCTGAAGAGGGATTTTATAAATCATGTGTAAGCAACTGTGCTTTTGGTGATACTCTGGTAAATATTTGGACATGTTCTGTGAGTTAGTAAAACCATTTACATGAGAAAAACTTACATTTGTAGAGAAAAAAACCCTTTCAGTTCTATGCTCTACCACTAGTCATCTGTTGGAGTGAGGANGAGGGATTTTATAAATCATGTGTAAGCAACTGTGCTTTTGGTGATACTCTGGTAAATATTTGGACATGTTCTGTGAGTTAGTAAAACCATTTACATGAGAAAAACTTACATTTGTAGAGAAAAAAACCCTTTCAGTTCTATTCTCTACCACTAGTCATCTGTGGGAGTGAGGAAAGCATGAAGACTCTATAAATCAGTAGCTAATTTAAGACCATTGGTTTCAGAGCAGTAAATGGGAGTGTTACCTCTCTGAAAGATCAGAATATAGTAGTTCTGCCATTTTTCATAAAAGTACTGAGATAAAGCTATCTTTAGTTTTATGAATGAAATGAAGTATAGTATACAGCTCTATACTGAAGAATGATTACATTGAGGTAGAAACAGGGAACCCCACAACTTTAACTTATTTCTTTCTTATCTACACAATGTTGCTTATGTTCTACATTAGAATTAAGCTCATCTGCCTTTCTGAGTGGCTGTGGTTTTATCATTAAATACATAGATGAATAGCAACNCCTCTACCGATATCATGGGAATTGCAGTCTAGGCTAGAAAATGCCACTGATCACAAGGTCACATAGTAGAGATTACTGATCTGAAATGTAGTCCTCAAATCTCCTTAACTTCCCAGCCAGGTTTAGAACTGGAAATGACATTACTTTGCTTAAAAATCTGAAGAAAAATGTTTCCTGCAAGCATGAAGATAAAATTTTTGGAAATTTAAAAAAAAAATTTTTGGAAAAAAAGAACAGCTGCAGCTAAGCTCTACTTAATAAACCCAACAAGTCCTGGTTAAATGGAAAATCGCCTTTGAGTATACAGACGTATACGTACAGAATTCAGCTTGATAGGAATGTTCAGTAAACTGGATATTGTGAAAAGTTGGAAAATGTGTTAATCTCTGACTACCTGGTTTGTTTGGGTTTGGTTTTTTTGTTTTTCTCCTGACTCAAGATACAAAAAATAAAATTAATCATTTTCCCTTACCTCACACTTACCAACATATGAACCTCATGCTATCTAGAAACCTATTGTTTAATGAAAATATAAAAAACATATAATAGTGCACTAAAATCACTGATGAAAAACTTTCTAACAGTTATTTTACAATGTTTGACATAGCAGAGTTACTCATTCTGTGGTAGCATCATGCTCTCTTATTCCTTTTTATATTGTATCACTCAAGCATTTTCCTTGTTTCTTCAGGCTCTTCTGAGCTTTATCTACATTTTATCAAATGCTGATTTCACTGTGGGGCAGGAATTCTCAATTCAGCCTTTTGGGACTCTTTTAAGAATCTTGGAGTCTTTAAAGGTAGAAGAACATTTGCAAGACACTATGATCTTTCACACCTGTCAGAGGCAGATCTACCTTTTGTTGTAGCGGTGACTATGAATTTAGGTCAGTCTCAAATCTAAATGTCGGAATCTAAATGTCCATCTTTGGATTTGTACCTCTCTTACCATCCCTAACCTTATGGGAATAAGGAAGTTTATCATATTATCATGAAGATTCAGAACTTTAAGGATATGCTATATGTTTCAGTTTTGACTACTTTGATGATAGGCCCTTTAAAAGTTCTTTGAATAACCATAACTGAATTTTCTGCCAGACAGAAGGCAGGTTACACCACTATGCTTATTTAAAGTCTACGACATATTGGTCACTGACAGTTTCAGAGAATGACAGTCTGCTCTTTCAGGCTATTTAAGAAAAAAATGGGAGCTACTGTACTTAGCAGCCATGAAAATAGGGACAGTTTCAAATTATCTACTGATAAGTGAGTAAAAGAATATGTCTTCAGACTCCTGGAGGTTAAATAGGAGTCAGAACAATGGTGAGAGGTAGAGACTTTAAATGTGAACATATACATAATTTTTCTTAGTATATTAAAATAAGTATTGCAGATTCT
>VYZR01043685.1:18688-30448 GCA_013400675.1 Oxylabes madagascariensis
AGTGCACAGCTTGTTGCAACCCGTAGTAAGGACACCGAGTGCAGGAGTCATCTCTTACAGGGTTTGTGGAAGGTTTTACTGGCTATCTTAAAAAATCACGTATGGTTAGCAAGCAAAAACCATTTAGTAGCAAGGTTACTGGTAGCAGTGGAAACAAAAACTACAAGTTTAATCACTGATTTGATAGCAAGACTAGCTAAAAATAGCTGGCTATTAAGCACTAAGCCATGGAAAAGATCTGTGACTAACATTTCTGAATTTATTTTGACCATCTGAAATCTGCCATACAGAACTATCGATGCAAAAGCATTTGAGTGTTACAAACAGGAATTCCCAGTAATGTAGCTCACAGAGTAACTACTCCATGAGAATTAATCATCCCTAAATTGAGGGTAGTTAAAAATGATCCTGCTATGCTGATGCAGCATTTCCAGGCTACAATTCCAGCAGGGCAGAAAACGCCAACTGTCCTGACAGAAGGAACTCCTCTCCACCTGTGACAGATTCACACTTGCCTTTTTAAACCCCCAGCAAGGCCATGTCCCCAGTCCAACCCCCTGTGCAGTCACACAAATGCCCACACCAGCACAAACACACACAGGTAGGTACTGGTGGCTGGAACTGAGGGTACAGGACAGAACTTCCTTTTGCAGCAGTGCAAGGTTATGCAAATGCTGAAAACGCAAGTGCAGTTCTGGTACCACTGTGAGTCAGCAGTGGAAGGGGCCTGATGCTGCCTCACTATGAAAGTAAAAAAAACCTTGAAAAAGTAACTCAGAAAACAGAGTGGAAGGGCAGCCCCCACATCCCCATCCCAAACTGCAGGGACAGGTTAAATAGGCTTGAGCTGTTGTGGAACTACACCCTGAACCACTGGACAGCAGCCCAACACTGCAGCCCTGGCCAGGGCAGTCAATCCACTGTATCACTTCTGTAAGATAAAACTGATGACAGCTCTCAGTTCAGACCGGCATTAATCTACAGGCACCATACACACTGGATTACTCTGCATGCCAGAAGACAGTGGTCTGCCAAGTTTGTTAGATCAAAGATGCTTCTTATGATCCAGGATAATAATTCAAAATGGCCAAGCAGGTAGTCTGTGAACATTAATTTCCATGACTAGTGGAAAGCTCTGTCCTGAAGGTAATGTTTACGTAAAAAGACTGATTCTGTCAGCCATGATTGATAAGCCTTCCCACATCATTAAGTAAGAGACAGCACTACCATGCACTAAAACATCAAAAGTGCAATTAAATAATAAACCTGGCATAATACTCCAATGCACTAAGATTATTATTTATAGAAAGGAATAGTGCTATTTTGGGAGTCTGTGGTTTGTAGCTAATTCACTACTAACTTTAATATTATTACTGGGAACACTGGTTAAATATAAGACTGCTTAAAAATATTTTTAAAAACCCCAGAACTGTATTTGGATTGAAATTATTGGTACAGATTAATTTTACAAGTCCTGTGAGAAATACTTTCCCTACAGATCACCTATAGTACATCAAAATACAGAGCTATCTAGTATGTATGACTTGTCTTTTATACCTTTTCTTGCAGTCTACTAGGACATCATAGAGCAGTCTCAGAAGAGTGTGCTTTTTCTCTGTGGCCAGATTCCAGTCAGAAATCCATTTTCGGACCTAGGTAAAATATGAGTGTAAAAGAAGCATTCAGAAAAGGATTAAAATAGCACTACAAATTCTTCTCATTTTCTCCCAAGCAGAAAAGGATTAAAAATATCTTGCACAGAGATTTCTCTTCTAGGTCTTTGGATTCGCATGCTCCCGTTGTCCCTTGTCCTATCACTATTTGCCCATGTCAAAAGTCGCTCTCCCCCTTTAATGAGCCCCCTTTAAAGTACTGAAGTAAGGGCATCCTGGAGCCTTCTTTTCTCCAGGCTGAACAATCCCAATGCTCTCCGCCTTCCCTCATAGGAGAGGTGTTGCATGTCTCTAATCATCTTCATGGCAATTTCTCTAGGCTCTGGCAATTTTTAAGAGATGGTCTATCAGCTCTGAGTTAGGTGCAACACAGTTCATACAAAGGCCACAACTTGAAGGGTCACTTAATTACCTGATCTAGTTCAGTTGGAATGTACTGGATGGCACCACAGGACGAGGCCACTTTCAGAAGGCTGCAGTACACTGTGTACCTCACGGGAGTGTTCTTGTCCATGCCATGGAAGAGATTGCTCAGGCTAAACCGCAAACAACCGACAATGGAGTTACAGAGGTTTCAAAAAACATTACTGGAGTGCATGGAAATATTCTTTTAAGACACGTGCTAATACAAAGCATCAGGCAGCGCCTTACATCCATGAATTGTAACAGCTTCCAGTTTTGTAATCATTTTCAACAAAGCTGAAAACTGTGCATATTATTTTGTAATATCCAAGGGGAAAAATATTGGTACTTCTATTTTATGACAGTGAAAAGAAGGTAAAAAGGAGTGCTTCCTGCAACACCCCGCACTTTGATTTAAAGACATACAAGATAATCCTTCCTCTTCAGAGACACAATTACTTTGCCAAGTCCACCATTTGCCCTGTGCAATACTTACAGCTGCAGTCTAAGAGATGGACGCTCTCCTTCCCGAAATTTTACTAACTTCTCACATAGGTTTTCAATCAGTGCTTCTTGTTTATCAGGTTCCAGGATAAGAAGCAGAGAGACAACACTGTTCATCACGCTCTCCACATCTGCATAAACCAAAACATACAGTTGTTTGAAGCTGCAAGCAGCAATCAGCAGCTACCTTGTGCTGGATATACTTTTGATAATAGTAATTCATACTTTTGATATGAATTACCACTTTGCATGAGCAAGAATTGTAAAAGAAAGAAAATGCAAAGATACCAACCTGGATATTCATCAAAATGTACCAGAGACTTGGCTCAGGTGGGCTTACACCAACACACCTCCATGGAAGACAAGAATTACCACTCTAAGGTCAACACAGAACATGGTATTTGATAACACACTTGCTCTGAATTCTCTGTTTACACACAGGAGAAATCAAAGGAACTCTAGGTTCCACACAGCGCCTTCCTCCTGCACATGCAGGGAACTGCCCACGGTTCTATAGTGAGAACAGTAACACCTAGCGCTCAAGCACAGCCACACATTTCACCAGGAGCATGAGGGATACCCAGACCGCAGGGAACATGCCCTCAAGAACAATGAAGCGTACTACAAACTCTCCCCAGCTCCTGTTTTAAGCATGGTGTTCCATCCTTTCCAAACAGAATCACACCAGTTTTGTGTTTTCTTTTCAGTCCGCCCAATTATCAGTCAAGCAAAGGCAAGGAACGAAATTCATTACATATGGAAAATATTATCTATCCCCAAAATGACACCTGAGCATCAAAAACTCTATTTTACATACAAGTCTCTACGTCCTCACTACAAGCAGAGTCTAGCTCAGCTTCCAACTTCTTCAAAGACAGCTGGCTGTTTGGAGAAAGGAGGGGCAGAATACATGCAAATATTCCATGGCAATGATGGAAACATGCACTTCCAGTTTTATGAAGATGCATGGCTTTTAATGTTACAGACTTCTAAATTCTGCCAACTGTTTGAAATCACCGATGGCGACAAGTATAGCAAAACCAACAAGACTTAGAGATGCAAACCTTTGTCATCCTCTTTCAGGCACACATCACACACTTCAATAATCTGTGTCAAGTCCACATGAAGTCCACCTTCTGCGTTTTCTTCAGAGATTTCTGCTCCTTTGGATTTCAGGTAGGCTCGCAGTTCTGCAGCCTTAAAAAAGAGAAAGACAACACATACAAAACAAAGCAGTTGTTTTGTGAACAACAAAGTCAAAGTAATTAAATTTCTTACAGATTTTTGTTCTGCCAGATGCTGCACCGGCTGTTTTGCCAGTGACTGAACAGATGACAGATCTGTTGGGCTTTCTGACAGTGTCAGTGTGTCACTTACAATTGGGTACTGCACTGCAGGCCTAGTAAGTTTTTGTGACAAAGGCACTTTCTTACGGATTTTTACTCTTTTACCCTCTGCAAAATTCAGACAAACATTAAAACCATTTAGTTGCTTCTTCACCAGAAAAGAAAAAAAGGTATAAACAAAGCCACTTTAGAGAGGGCAGAACTTTGCCTTCACAACTTCAGTTTCTAATCTAATTATAGAATGGCTTGGGTTGGAAGGAACCTTAGAGATCATCTCGTTCCACACCTCTGCCATGGGCAGGGAATGTTCCACCAAACCAGGCTGCCCAAAGCCCCATTGAACCTGGCCTTATAATGTCAGGAGCTGCCTTCCACTGTTAGGACTTAAACCTACACCAAGAAAATACCTTTCCCTCAGCAACAGGCCTATTCATAATAATTCAGGGCTTCACCAGCAGAACCATAACCCTTCAGAAACAATCTGAGGTCATATAACTTTGGCACAGGGCACTTTTGACCAGGAGGCTGCTGTGACATTTACATCTCATTCAGTGTCAAATCATTTTGGAACCGGAAGAAAAAGCTAAATGCCCTGGGATAAACTGCTGTACTGAGGGTGTTTCATACCAGCTACTTTTTGGGGCTGTACTAGGCATTAAGGCAAGTGAAAACTGGGCTGAAGGCTGGTAGGCATGCGTGCACTTCTTGCAGATTTCCAAGGTGTACACACACACATTGTACACAACACACATTGTGTATACGTGCACATGCATGTGCACATACATACTTCAACGACACTGGGAACAAGCAGCCCCCAAATCCAAAGGCACAACAAAACAGCAGCTCAAAGACAGAACTCCCGTGCCTGCAGTACCGAGAATTCCACAAAACCCAAGTAATGCCCATATGTGAACCCGTTTTCTTCTCCTAAATAAAAAGCAGGGCTGAAGAGCGATGAAAACGAAGTGCCGGAGAGACGGAACACTGAAGAGGGAACTGCAAACACAGGGTTATCTTTCAGCCATTATGTTCAACTTTCTCTAATCGTCTGCTCGATCTCGGTAGGGAACAGCCCAGACGAGTTCACGGAGCGTTCGCGGCGCGCACGGCGGGGCAGGTCCGGCCCCGGCTGCCGCCCCCCGACACGGCCCGGCCCCCCGACCCAGGGCCGATGGCTCCCCGGGGGCGCTCACCTGATCCTCCTCGGTGATGTCGATGAAGGCCGGGACGCTCATGGCTCCGAGCACGCCGCTCTCCGGAAAGGCGGAGCGGCTTCCGCCACCGCGCCAGGCCGCGCCGCTTCCGCTTCCCGCCGCCGGGCGGGCGGGACCCGCGCTCCGACCGCCCTGTCCGGACCGCCCTGTCCGGACCGCCCTGCCCTACTCGGCCCTGCCCGCCCTGCCCGGCTCGGCCCTGCCCCGACCGCCGGCCCTTCCCACACGCACACGCACACGCACACACACACACGGCCCCCCCTTCACACACACACACACACACACACACACACACACCTGGCCCCCCCTTCACACACACGCATCCTCCTCTCCCCTCACACTCACACCTTCCTTCCTCCCCACTTAAAAGCTGAAATGCTTCTTGCGTAGTACTTTTTCCAGGAACAGGTTAAATAACAGACTTCGCGTAGGTGTGTCGGGAGTGAAACGTGGTGGGAGTAAGGACAGCAGTTCCCAAACGGGGTCTGGCCACCTTTTCTTCAGTTTGAACATCCGTGCTCACGCCCCGCTGGGAAGCGAGGAGCCCTCGCTCTGACACCGGTGTGTTGTGCGCGTTTTCTGCTCAAGAAGTTTTCTGGTCCGCTCTGGCAGACCACCAGGAACATAGGGTGACTTTCCCCGTGCTCAAAACCTGAAATGAAAGCCAAGAAAATCATAGAATAGCTAAGGTTGAAAAGACCTCTAAAATCACCAAGTCCAACCAGTAACCCCGTAAGTAAAGACTGCTGTACACAAACCTCCTTATTTTATAAACCTGACCAAATCATGACTAAACTCATTTATTGAGTCTAATGACTTGAGTGGGGTTTTTAACACCAGGTTCTGAGTCTCCACAGCACTGAGCACAATTAAACTGATAAAGGCCCACACTGCCTTTATTAAATTTCATGATGCTGCTTAGTTTTAATCATCTGTGTGCTTGTGTAACTTTTAAATAATGCTTCAACTTTTAATTTTTCCATCATAAAAATCCTGCCTAATTAGTTTATTCTACTTCAGGCAGTATTTTTAAAATATTACCCCTACTGTAGCTGATTAATTATCTTTCAACAAGAATATTTTAATACTGTCTGGTTGATAGTCTTACCAATATTTTGTATTTCAGAGGTCAGCATCCTGGAAATTATAGATAGATATAAAGATAGGTCTCTCCTTTGTATGTCTGATCTCAAAGGGGATCTGATTTTCAGAGAATAAGTGTTTGAGCATTTTTAAAATGTAGGTGACTTTCCTCCAGTACTGCTAAACACAGTCCTGTGACAGTAAAGGTAACTGGGGTCCATCATCCTGGGGGATAGGGATACATCATACATGATTTTTACACAACTTTAGGAGACATTTCAGGTGCTAAAGCGCATGCCTGTCACCAGTTTACATTCTGGAATATTGTGCATGCCTGCAAGCTGCAATGAGTGTCCTACAGATCCCATGCTGTGTCTGAAATTCCTCTGCAGATGCCTAAGCTACCTCAGGGCATATAAATGGCCCAAGTCACACAGGGAACTTCCAACCCCAGTNAAAAATTCCCGTAATTTAAATTTGTTAAAGAGCATGTTTTTTCTTTTTTTTTTTTTTTTTTTTTCTTTTTTTTTCTTTTTTTTTCTTTTTTTTTAATGGATGCTCTTTGAAACCAGCGGACAGCTTTTGAAAATAAAGGGTTTAGTGTTAAACTCTAGAAGCTGATCCTCTTTCGTTAAAGGCATTGACGAGAAAGATCTTCAATACAGAAGGGAAGTGCAGACTCTATGATGGCATAATTATTCCTCTTCAGAACCCCTCTTAGTTGTTTGTTTGTTTATTATCTATTTGTTTATTTACTTATTTATTTTTACGGTTCTCTCTGTAGGAGAGATGCGAGTTGAGCGGTGTCTCTGGAAAGCCGTGTAAGGGTGAATGGCCGCTGGGAATTGCACCCCTTTTCGCTGTCGGTGCGATCCGTTTCGTGCTGAGTGCCCTCTGGAGGTCTTGGACACGCAGTGACCCGGGCGAGTCCCGGCTACCGCGACTGTGCCTGCGCTCTTCAGGACTCCTTCCTTCAAAGGTTCTCCCTCTCTTTTTTTTTCTCATTTGCGAGAGGTATTATAGCTGACCTAAACGAGCAGAACCCAGTTATATCAGCTTCTTTTATTTTTATTTTTTTCTTGAAATCAGAATTACAGAAAAGGTAAAAAATAATTTAAAACTTCATCCAAATTGCCAGACAGCCAAACCAGATCTCTTTCATATTTAGGAGCTTTGATTAACTTTATCAATGTATCGAAGTGTGCTTCCTCACTTAGGTTTCTGTTTTCCCCCTAGTTCTCGTTGGGGCTAAAGGGAAATTGCTAAAATACCCTTTGAGCCTCTTCATGCAAGATATATCAGAGATCTGAGAGGAAGCCTGCTATCCTTATTTTTCCAGCCAATTTCTGTAGCTAGAGGAATTCTGGAAAACTTCAATAAGCCTAGTAACTTTTGGGTGTCATCTGGTTTTCTTGTAACCTGTAAATTCTCCACTTTTGTCCACTTATTCCCCTAAGCGTATCACTTAAAATAAATGCCTGTAGTTGCCCTGACCAACATACTATTTTCATTCCAGATATGTATTAAAATTTCTGACTTGAAGAAGCAAAATTCAATATTGTGCTATTTTTAATAATATTGGGTTCTGACATGGAGTTTTGCCTCTGAAAAGCATTTAGAAATGGGGTTTTTTTGTACTCTTGATACGCTTATTTTGCTGCTAGTGTAGCAGGTGTTTTTCTTAACCATTTTTAAGGAGAAATCCTAAGTTAAGAGGAAATGAGCACTCAATTATTTAAATTTCCTGAGATTAGAGAAAGAACACTTTGCCAAACAATGCCTCTTCACTTCAAAACCTCTCCCCATAAATTATGTTAGGAGATCTTATTAAAAGTCTCTAAAAATTTCCTATTAAAAATGGTTGATTGCAGTCCAGACCATCACAGCTTTTGTGCTTTCAGTGAAATACCACAGCTGTCGCAAAGAAATATATTGTGAGACAAAAGGTTTTGTTTCCTTAGACATAAATTATTTTTGTGATATCTGAAGTAAGATAAAACTTTCACTTATGTTTGAGTGAAGGAAGATTCCAGTGATAACTTGTTCAAAAATCTATAAAAAGAATATAAGAATGTAGATCTAGATAGCAAATTAGAGTCAGACTTCCTTTTTGTTTGAGGAAAGCAATTATTTCTGAAGTCAGTGAAGATTATAACCAGGGATAATAGCATAACTTTGCAAAGCACTGTGCCTTTATCTCAATAGAACCTGAAGCTTTCAAGTCTGACCTTTGAGAACTCTACAACAGAAACCTTTAGTGTTCGGCAGTTTTTAAACCAAAGTTAAACAATAGGAAGTAGCCTGTTTGCTAATTGTACTATATTATATTATGTTATAACTATAATACATTACATTAGATTACAATAAAACAAAAAAACGGACCTCTTTTTATACTTAAAGAAGCATCAAACAAATTTGTTTTGACCATATTTGTTTTTCTGTTAGCAAGTGAGTTTTTTGCTGTGGAATTCGGCATCTCTTTAGAGGAGAGAGGGCTGTGCATGTACTGAACAGACTGTGAAGTATTTGTTGTCAGGACTGAATTCTGTTTTCACCCAGTCAAGGAGTAAAAGCATATTCCAGGTATGATCCGTGAAAGTAATGAAAATATGAAATTACAGCATATATACTAAAAATTATTCATCAAAATCTTTTGCCAGGTAATTTTGAATGAAAGATATATTAGGACATTCACAATTTTCTCATCCATCATTGTTTTATGGATAGAGGTCGAATTTCTCAGCCTCCTCCCCTACTCGTTATAGAGATTACTGAATAAAGAATTACAGTACAGGTGCTAGAACTCAGAATTTGAGACATTTTAGGTTACATGTGGGAAAAATCAATGTGCTTTTTCTAATTATCAATAACATTAATAACTAAGCCAGTTCTCTTTACCTGGTGCCATCTCAAGAGTTTGCTGGAATATGTTTATTTGTATATTTAGTCAGGAGTGTACAAAACAAAAATGCAAGATGGCCTTTTCTTCTGTTGTGCAAAGAGAAGTGGAGTATGCAGCCTTGATCCTTTAGTAAGATTCATTACTGTAGCCCCCTACTTTTTTCTTTCTGAATGATTTTTCTTGTAAATCAAAATTCATCTTCATAGTTCTTTTTTCATGGCAACATGAAACATTCTTTGGGTCAAACTTAGACTGAAAGAACTATGAAGATAAATATAAATCAAAATAATCAGCACTTGGAAATTATTTCCTTTGTGAGGATGAAGATATATATTCCATCTCCCATATACCTGGGGCAGGGTTTTGTGGAATCAGTAGCTGATGCACACCAGTGTGGGTGAGATGCCTGGAGCACACAATTCCATACTACTCCAGTCATTGCCAAGGGATGTGTGGGGCACATGGGGGTCGGGGGGAGCGCCTAAAACCTATGTACCCTTGTAGGGTCTAGCTCTGTGTTCTCACTCATGCTGAATGGCCTTTTAAAAGTAATCCCACTGATGTCAGTGAGACTTTTCCATAATAAAATGCTGTCTGACAACAATATGGATATCAGAATCTGGCCCTGTTTGTACTAATTCCATTTTAATGAATACTTAAATGGAATTGTTATTTTAAAAGTCTGTTTCCTAATATTCAATAAATCAAAACTATAAAATCAGCTTGCCAGTTGTTGCCACTCTAGTCAAAGCCATTTTCTCTTGTATTGAAAATAATAGTACATACTGTCTCCATTCAGGAGGGATTAACTGTAATACTTCTATCTACTTCTTAAGATTTATTTCCAATAATGAAGAGCAGAGAAAAGTAGGGGAGCTTTAAATTTTTATTGTTTTTTTTGAAGCACCATATATTCATGAGATGTTCCACAAATATGCAATTCACTTAACAGAAGCATGTTTCATGAATGAGCAACTTCAAACCAGAGTTTTAAAAAGGCATTGTTCATTTTTCTGATCATATCCATTTAATTTTATAAGAAGGAGCCTTGGGCACTATGTGATAATGCAGAGATACACATCAAAACCTGCTAAGATTTCGTAGGCTTGTCATCTGATGAAGATTGTTGGAGCAGTGTTGTGGTGTGCTGCTGGGGAAGCTACCTGAGATCAGTGCCCACTGTAGCGAAACAAAGTTGGATCTCCATAGGGTAAATGTTTTGGGTTTGAGGTAGTTTATCCCTACACATGGAAGAGGACTGAAGAGATCTGATGAACTTCCATGGTGACATCCACACTGAGAAGCAGGAAGTAAGCTTATGATGCTGTTTGACTTCAGTGCACATTTACCAAATAAAAACAAAAAGCAGTGAAAGGAGGGCAGAAAAGAAACTGAATTCACTTAAGTCAACAATAAATACACTGTTGTATTGAAAGTCTGGCAGAAAAAATCTAGCACAGTATTATTTCCTTGGAATTTGCTAAATCTTTGATATCCAAATGTTTCACAAGGGTGGGGAGTATTCAGTTCCCTCAAGATGTTCTTCTAGACGACAGGCCAGTTTTCTGATTTTATCCCTTTCTACATGCCAGGTTTCCAGTCTCTAGCTTTGATGCAGTCCTATAGACGCTCCAATGTGGGGCTAAGGATGCCAACTCCTCCATTGCTCTGCAGCAGCCTACCAGGTTGTTTTTATAAATTATGTATTTTCTCCAGCCATAAATATTGTTCCTAAAAGGGATACTGAAATGAAGATAATATGACTTTTCAGTAATAGGTCTTCTAATGTCAGCCATTCTGTTTAAACTGTTCAATTTTCAACAGAATTAAAGATCTATGCAGTATATTCTACCTCCTGCAGACTGCAGTTGTTAAAAGAAAATAAATCACTTAAACAGGGTCATGAGCAACAAAGGCCAATGTGGGTTCAAAGTTTACAGGTCTCTGCATTTATCAGGTAGAAATATGCTACTTTTCACTATTTCATAAAATATCCTTTTATGAAAAGCCATCAATCTTTGCATGGCCTACTAAAACTGATTTCTCAAATGAAAGAAATGAATGATGACACCAAATCAAAAAATCGTTTATGAGTTTATATTTTTGCAAGACCACCATGACTTTCACATACGTTTTCAATTTTGGTAAGGATGTGATTATCATGTGGATATGTTTTACTCCCACCATTTGTACTAAGGGATCTGTCAGAACTGTGCACCCTTCCTTGAGCAGTTCAGGATTTGTTCAGATTTTTTCATTAATCTATAGTGGTTATTATCCAGTGATCGTTATCATTTCTGCACATTACCTACAGGCTTTATGGGTTATATATAGATATGTATAAAATCACATCTATCATGTGCAAGTTCACATTTAAACTAAGACTGCATTTAAATGACTTTGTTATTTCTCAGAGGTTTTTAACATTTGTATGGAATGATTTTTGCATGATTCCTGTCACACACTCTACAAAGCATCTTCTTAATGACAGATTTTTAGTTATCCTTCTGGTGTTTCCTTATCTTTGCCATACTTCGTCCAGGATTCGCCAAGCTCTTTAACCAAAAGGACAATTTAGATACTTGAAAACAGTATTGTACGTTTATATTTCAGATATTGTAGCACTACGATGTAGT